>JABFEA020011129.1:4441-20420 GCA_019775915.2 Cyphomyrus plagiostoma | reverse complement strand
CTCACCTGGACACTGAACACCACACAGCTGGTCAAGAAAGCTCAACAGCGGCTGTATTTCCTGAGGAGGCTGAGAAAGTTTGGTATGTCGGGCAAGATCCTCAGCAATTTCTACAGCTGCATTGTGGAGAGCACACTGACCAGCTGTATCACCGCATGGTATGGCAGCACAACTGCTATGGATCGCAAACGCCTGCAGAGAGTGATAACAACTGCGGAGAAGATCATTAGGACTCCACTGCCCTCTCTGCAGAGCATTTACCATCGCAGAGTCCTGAGGAGAGCTGCCTCCATCCTCAAAGACCCCACACACCCCCAACACAGACTGTTCACACTCCTGCCCTCGGGACGAAGGTTCAGAAGTGTGAAATCTAGAACATCCCGGCTAAACAACTCTCTTTCCCACTACAATCAGACTCCTAAATAGATGATCTACTTCATTTGCACATCAGGTCACTTTGCACTTTAGGCTTATTTTGCACTCCATTTGTCTATGGACATTAAAGAAGAACTTTTTTGCACAAAGAAATGCTATTCCGTACACCAGGTTTTTTTTATTTTTCCTCCCCTCAAAGCATGCTCATTTTGCACTTTTAATTTTAATTTAACTTGGCATTTGTGTGTGAACAGCAAAGAAAGAATTTCATTGCACAGGGAAATACTACTTTTTCTGTACATATGACAATAAACGCTTTGAATCCTTGAATCCTTGAGAAGGACATCAAGGAGACTGGATTGGGGCCAGAAGGACATCAAGGAGACTGGATTGGGGCCAGAAGGACATCAAGGAGCCTGGGCTGGATCTGGTGGGACATCAAGCGACTGGGTGAAGTCGAGGAACCTGGAGGCGACTCAAGCAAAGCCAGGACACCTGGAGGTGAGTGGGGCATGGCTGGGACACCAGGGGGTGAGCAGGGAGTAGCCAGGGCACCTGGAAGTGAGCAGGGCGACATGACTGCTGCGGGGTCTGGTGTGGGTGAGGTGGCCCTTGTTGGGTCAAGAGTCTGGGACTCGGGTGGAGTAGCCCCCTCAGGGCCTGGAGCCTAGCACCAGGCTCTGGAAGTTTGGGACAAGCAGTGTCCTTTTCTGAGTTGGACTTTCATCAGGTAGAACGGAGGTCCATGTTGGGCTAGGCTTGGAGCAGCGATGACCTCACCTGGGCTTGGTGCTATAGGCGTGGTGGTGACCGCTTCGGGACCTGGCACTGGAGGAATGGCAGCAATCTCACCAGGGCCAGGAGTTGGATGCATGGCAGCAAAATCTCTGGAGCTGGGCACTGCTGGTGCAGCAGTTACCTCTCCAGGGCAAGACTCTGGAAACACTGGGTCAGGTGGGAGCGACAGCTATGGACACCACTAGCTTCCTCCACTTCTTCCTGCAATTGGAAATGGCAGGATGGCCTGCAGAGCCAGTGGGCGGTTCTGCGGTGAGCGGCAAGGAGCCAGTAGGTGATTCTGCAGCAAGCTACACAGGAATTCGCTGCATCTCTCCCATACAGCACCGGACCGCCTACGCCTCTCGAGGATCAATCTGGGGTGAGCCTCAGTAATATCCATTCTACCCACAGGAAGAGTGTACTACCTTCAGGCCACACCGCAGGGTTGCACCTCCACTCCAGGACTTGGTCCAGGTGGGAGAAGTAGTCCCCGGCCTGCAGAAGAAGTGACTCTGGTGAATCCTGGGGCTCTGGAGACCTTGCTGGGTTTCATAACTGAGGAACACAGGAAATCTGTGGGATGTAAGGAAGCCTGGGAGCTGGAGCTGACATTAAGGCTGCACAGTTTCTTTTACAGTCCAGTCATTCTGTCATGACATAAAGGATGAAGGACTAGAGGCCAGGTGCTGGTCAAATCAAAAAGGGATTTTTATTAAACTAAACTGAACAAACTGGGGCTGGAAATAAACAGGATCATAAGGGACTGAAATAAGAAGACTAAACACGGGAAGGACATAGGCTTATAGAGAGAGCAACATTAATGACCAGACTAGTGAGGACAAGACAAACGGGTACTTAAATACAAAGACAGGGCAACAAGCATCACGTGTGGCCCATGAGGACCACGGGAGGGAGGACACAGGAAGGTTCAGGCAGACATGCCTGGTAGGACGTGACACCCTCTGTATTCACCCATCGTTTCATAGGGTTTTTTGTTTCCAACAGTCATTTCCACAAAAGCAAATGCTAGGCATTTTTTATCCGGTAAATCTCCTACAGACTATGACAAGAAGACACCTGCCATCATGTGTAATAAGCACAGATGCTGACCCCAAAGCACAGGCTCTAAATCAATGCCATTTTAAGGCTTTAAGATTTCAGTATTCAGTAATCATACACAGTACTGCGTATATAATTTAAGACATTTTAATCAGGGCAATTCATCCACTTCTGAATCTCTGTATAGTTATAAACTCAATTACTACAAATTTACCAATCATCAATTAAATCAAGCAAAGCTAATACATCACAACTTACATTTCTGATATTAAAATGAGCCAATTTCAGAAGTAACAAAAAGACTCATTTTACTCATTTCATAATTCTCAAAATTATTTTTTAAGATCTGAAAGCAAAATAGGAGCCAACATATACATCGTTCCATTTTCAATATCTGTTTATCCAGTGTAAGGTCATGGTGAGCCTGCAGCCTATCCCAGGAAGTGTGAGCGACACCTCAAGTTTCTGTTCTGGAGGAAACCAGTGTAACTGGAAAAATATACAGGGAGGACTTGCAACCTCCACATACTGAGCTAGAGGCAGGAATCAAGCCCACATTACTGGAGGTGTGAGGGTGCAGCGCTACACACCGAGTCACCTTCTGACTCCATGTTGAATTGTTTTGTATGTAAAGAATGTTTTGGAGGGAAACAGACAAATGCGGGGTACAGCACAAAAAAAAAGAAAAATTCCAAAAAATGTACAATCCCTTTTGCTACAACAGCCCATCAAAATATAAATACTCCCTGCAAATTTTCACACTAGCATTCACACACAACATTTCAAAAGACTATCATGCTTATTCAATTTTACCAAGTTGTCTTCTTGATCTGAATTTTCATCCACAGGAAAATGATTCATTATAAATGCACACAAGACTGAGCCAAATCCAATGAATTCCCATGGTTGAATAGAAAGAGCCTCTGATTGCATGTGACAGGCTAAAGAAGGAGAAATGTGTAGAATTCCGCATTTTTCTGTGCACGTATAAACACAAAGGGTCTGAAACTGACAGTGCATAGCATTTCTGGCAGGACATGTTTTATGATTCAAGAGGAATTTTGGTTAAACCTGATATGGTAATCAAATGAAATGTAGACTGTGACTGTAAAATGGCCCAAAAATCTTAGCACATATCATGTCACACATTCAGTATAAAGTGCCTTTGGTGTCTTCAGTATATTGATTCAACTTGTATACAAATGCTGCAAAACACTGTTTATTTCTAGCTTTATTCTGAATGGGTAAATAGTCATGTATATACAGTACTGGTATAATGACATTTATTTTAAAAGCATTTTATACATTCCATATAATTTTGTTTGATGGGATACAGTGGACTTCAACATGTCCCAGGTGTCTTCAGTATGAATTTTAGTAATAATGATGATGAGAATGTCATTGATCCCCTTTGGGAAATCCTGTCTTCGTCTTTCCCATATTGCTGTTCATGACACACACAAACGCATACGCAAAGTGAGAGCAAACTTGGTAATGAAGAGCAGTCACACCCAAGCTTAGCTCACTGAGCCACGCATTGGCCCCAATGTCATTTAACGTGACAAAAATGTGAAATACACAAATAAAGCAGGTATTATATAATTATTTTTATGTTAGTTGCAATTTTCATTGTAATATTACCTTTTGTAATATTACAATACTATTGTAATATTATAATTCAATTTCAGATTGATCTTGTGCATTACCATTATAAAGGTTAAAGTTTGTTTTTTTTTTCTTTGCAGCTCTCGTACTCTCGATGCCTCGATGAATGGAGCAACAGTCTTGCATCTATAAGACGTAGTATAATTCCAAACCTTGGTCTCTTGGTCTTTCCTTTGTATTTCATGAGTTTATATTATTAATTTTGGTGTCATTACCAAAAACAGTAACAATTTCATTAAATTAATTAATTCATATTCATTCATATACACACACACACACACACACACACACACATGGATCATGAGATCAGTGAATTCAAGTATGGTGTGTGTGTGTGTGTGTGTGTGTGTGTGTGTGTGTGTGTGTCAGGGGCAAAGTCAAACAAGGGACTGGGTGGGCCAGTGCCAACCAAATTGATAGCTGGCCCATCCAATCAAAAATGTTGCATTGTGTATTGTATCACAAATAAATTATTTAAAATTTGTACTGTACATCTTGTGCTGTAATTCTGGAAATACAGTACAGACAACATAATACAGGAAGGATCACATACTTTTTCATAAACCTCACAACTCATATGTTTAATACAGGCTTGCAGTGCAGGCTGATGACAGGCTTCCCTCTCTCATTTCCTCCTGTCCCCCAAAAGTGTGGTCATCAGGTCAGGCAGGTCAGTCCATGGATTTCTCTCGCTATCTCCTTTCCACAATGCACACACCCCCAGTCTCTCTCTCTGTCTCTAGAAATTGTATAGTTGTATAAATTATTTATGTTAATTTATTTGCAAAGTCGAAAATTGTTGTGATTTATCCTCTGTATCATGCCGTTGTTTTATTAGATCTTGGAGGTTTTGTGAATTAATAAAATGATAAAAACAGACGCAGGAAAGGGGGTAATAAAAATTTCCAGTGAAATTTTAGGGTAGAAAATAGTGGATCATCTTATTTCACAAAAGTCCCCTGTATTTGTATTCATTTAAAAATATATCTATTCAAATTTCTGGCCCCTTAGCAACATTACCTCTCTTGCTCTTCTTATAGTCTGCCTCCAGGCAAAGAGGGCAGTAAGAAGATAATTAACTTATAGGGGAAAATACTGCTTAACAAAGAAGTTGAGGGTATATCTTACTTCTATCAGTCCTCCAACTCTCTCTTGATATAAATAAGCCATGGGGACTCCTGATGTCTGGACACATGGGCTGCAGAACGCGGTGCCCTGCGACTCCAAAAATGGAGGGACTGTGCTGTTACACTTCAAGTGTCTCGCTCTGCTCCCCATCTGGTGTCCAAGCAGTTCACATACTACTGGTTTTGTTCAAGCCTTTTCATCGTTTTAATGTTTTAACATATGTGAACTAATGTTTAAGTTACATTACAATAATAGTTAATTTGTCAATAAAAGAATATATAAAATTTTCATAAAACTGCCTTGATCAGAAAAAATTCATAATTTTTACTCATTAAACAAAATTTGATGGGATTAGGTTTCAGGAAAGTTGTGTAAAATTCCATGACAGTGCAGAGGGTATCAAATGAGAAAGACTTCGGAAGTCTTTTTCTGAGGAAGAAACTGACTAGATAAAAGGTGATTGTAACAGGCACTATAACAGACAAAAGTGTCACTGTTAAATGAAAACTATCCCGATCAGGGCTTGTCCTGAAACCACACAAGCCCTTCAATTTTGTTTTTTCATTCAAGATGTCTGGAGCCACTACCTCAGGAGTGACGATTCAGAGCTGGAAATAGAATACCCACTCAGGCAGTAAATCAAATCCAATGTATTTCTGTCACAGAACTGACTGCGAAGGGTAAGCTGCCATACACATCCTTCTTGTGTTTGCCATAAGACATGACACTGTAAAGGGTCTACTCACTGGGATTTTGCATGATACTGCTTAGGAGACAACCCCATCTTACTCTGTAATAAGCTTGATTGAAGAAAAATGAGTTGACTTAAAAGTAGCCTTATTAGCCTATAGCAAGCAAACCAAGCCGCTAGCTAGTTATGAAATATTGAGAAATGATAACTGTCTAAATGTTTGCTGTTCCCGATGGAGAAATCTCCAAAAACTGCAAAAAAATGTTGTTATCAACAGTGTTCATACATTTAATGTATAATCGTTTTTCCTGTAAGTACAATTTATTAACAGCTGTAGAATTTCACAGTCCTTCAATGTACAATGATATGGCATTTCAGTAGCAACAGAATGCAGCATTCAGTTAGCCCATTCAAAAGGTGGTTTTTGGCACTGGTGGTTTCTTATATGGAGAAAGGCCAAATCATTCATCGCTTATCCTGCTTTGTCACACTATGCTAGATGGTCATGGCATATCATTGTCAAATATCATTGTGTCTCAGCTTCGTATGGCTCAACAATGAAAAAGGGAACAAGAAAAGTTATCCAAGAGGTTAGTCTATGATAAATACACAAATCCAGGCAAACACAGGCTATACATAATTGCTATAGCACATCATAATCAACATGCTATTTGTAAGGACTGTGTGAGGTGATTGTGCTTTTATCCCATGACAACACTGAGCAATCATTCAGCAGAGACAGTATTAGAATATATACAGCCTGTAGCCACTATAATTTAAACCAATGCCTGATATACTCCTGTTGTACGTTTTGTGAAATGAGGACATGGTTTATGCAATAACACCATGAGCTAAGCAACATATTATCATGGTGCTGTTGATGGCAGTTCTGTGCACAGTCAGTTTCATATTCTACCTCTCCGTAAACAACCACTCTCAGCCCAGCACCTGAGCATAAATTGCCCTGGGAATCATTCTGAATACATAATTCAACATTCTGTGACCTTTAGTCACGTTATCAGGGGGCAGCAGGAGTGAATATTTTGTTTGTGAGAATCCAAATGAATGCATGAGGGCTTCTGGCCCAGTAACTTTGGTCAGATATTCATCCATCAATGTCCAAGTGAGCAAATGGGCAGTTTCTGATCTGCAGAGAAACAATATATAGCATGGTCACTAATATAATATAATATAATATAATATAATATAAATACATAAAATGGGAGTGGTGTCTGGCTCAGTGGGTTGAGCTTCTGTGTCTGTCATTTTATTCTGGTGAAGAAAGTTACACACTCACTAGATAAAAGGATGTTGGACTGAACCCCAGTCTCGGCAAAATAGCCAGCTATATGTCCGTGGGCCCCCCAGAAAGGCCCGTAAAACCCAGCTCCAGGTGCTGCGTACTGGCTGGGACCCCCAAGGAGAGCAAGACAGGGTAGGCAAAAAGACAATTCTCCCCATGGGGATTAATAAGGTATAACTATAAAAGAGCTCATATCTGCCTAAGCCACCTATGGCAAAACGTTGTAGCTACATTGTCTATCACATTGTCTGCATTTTTTGAGTGGCCATTCACAAAGAATAGTACATTAAACACAAAACTGTGGAGAAAACTTTGTAAAATACATAATGTATAAAACTGTGTTGGTATAGTTTACATTTTAAGATTATATAAATGTGCTGTGGATATATGAGTAATATATAGTAAGAAAAGAGTAATGGATGCTATAATGAGTACAAATCAGCCAGCATTATTCATGCCAATATGTCTCTCTAGAATATTGAGTCTTTTTTTGACAAAAATGCTGCTAAATCACCATCTGTGGTAGTAACTGTTAACATAAACCTAAAAGATACCTCTTGGAATGCTTTGAATTAATAAAATTAAATACATATCCAGCTTCCAACTGTTTGCAGCATGAACATGGGACTGAAAAAAGACCATACAAATAAAGACTGCATATCTGTGATTCCCATTTTTTCTTAGTAAGGTAGCTTAGAAGATACTCAACTATAAATTGCTCAAAATTAGTTCTCTCATGGGTAACTCTCCTTAGTAGGCCTCAATCAGGCCTGGCTTGGTTCTGGTGTGATTTAGCTGAATTATTATGGAGCCCAGAGGTTCTGGGAAAGAAAACAGCAGGGCAAGGCTACTCACAGAGCACAAACAAATCACAATGAATCTCATTAATCATTTGCAATTCCCGCTCCTCACCAAAAAATAAAAACGAAATATCGGGCGTTTAATCCTGTATACCAGAGCTGCCCGACTCTCAGCAAGTCACCAAGTCAGTTATGAGAAAATATTTTGAGTGTCATGCTCTGCTCATCTGACAACTCCTGATTTCTCCCAGCATGGCCCCAACAAGCCATGCCTGTTCCTCTTTTGTCTTACCTCCAGTTCTTGCCCTTGTGTTAGTCTCTTCAGCTGCCTCTCCTTTGTTCCCTCATCAGTCTTGTCTAAAAGTGCTTCCCTGTCCTGTGTTCCCTAGTCCTGTCATTGATGTCATAACCTTGTGTTGCGTGTGCCCAGCCTTCCTCCATTCCTTCTGTTTTGATCCCCCGAGATCATGTTTGTTTCTTGTTGCTATTCTTTTGAGTTTAATTTAAAAAAAAAAACCCTTTTGCTTTATGGCCATGTCCTTCATCCCAGAGTCACGACACCAAGGGTGACCATCCTCCTCCCAGTTGGTCTAGTGTGACCTCCCCATTGTACGAGGTCTAACTCTGTTCCTGACTGTAAAATAAATAAACATATCAATGAAAAACAAACAAAAAAACATTAAAATGCAATCAGGTATATAATGGTGACTCAAAGTGGAACATTTTTTCAAACGAAAAAATATAACTACTATTAAAATTCACTTTATTATACTTAATGCTGTTTACTTGTTTTGGGACTATATTTGTATAGTGTAATTAATTAGGAAAAGGTACTGTAGATATTTAATAATTTGGGTAGCTAGCTTTATGCACTATAATCTCTGAATGTGCAGAGCAACTGATATTTAGTCATTTCTGATTTAATACTGTGATGTGCTGAGAGCAGGAAGGAGGCAGACCCCGAAATGAGGGAGATTACGGGTTTATTGACAGAGCCAAAAGCGAACTAAGCCAGAGGGGGAATCCAAAAGAGAAGTCGGTCACAAGCGCAGGTTCAGTCCTACACAAAGTGACAGGACAAGGCGACGATGGTAGGGACAAACAAGGAAACCGGGTCGAGGTTGTGGAACAGGGGAGACGGGCAGGGCAGACGGGATCGGACAGGCAAGCAGGTCAGGCGAGACAGAGCAGGACACCGTAGACAGGGCAGGCGGGGAAAACACAAGACAGAAAAACGCTCAGTAATGCTCTGAAACATGGCAATAATACTTCGCACCGCTCTGTGGTACGCTTTGGGTTTAACTAAGGTATCGATGTGTGCCGATTGCTAGCAGCTGGGTTGCCCCACCCCTGTGGGCATGACAAATACATTAATTATTTCTATGATTCTCCTGTAAGACAAAATACATATCTCTAAAATGATCTGAAAACTGTAGAAAATGCTAAACAAAATATTGTATATATTACATACAAAAATAAATTATATTGTCATCATCTGTAGGTGTGGTACTCAACTTGTCTTGTTATGGAGATTTTAAATATTTATACTGGTTTAAATTTTGTGCAGCAGATTTTAAATCTAATTTCAGTTTATTGGTAATGGAAATACAAGATTTGCAGTGCTCAAGTCTGGCCACATTTTCAATTACTCAATCTCTAAATTGAAAAAAAATCTGCTTGGTCTTGAATCTGTCTCAGACTACAGCATCTATGGTTTGAATTTGTAATTTTAGAGCAAGATTTAAGCTTTACATGTACAGTCAGTCCTGCTACAATGCGTAATATCACACGTGAATCTGTTTTGACTCGATTGCTATATTAATACCCAAGTCCAACGCAAAAACACTTTCACATTTTTAGCTGGAGAGAAAAGCATTACACAAACTACAATATGGCGAAGAACCCTACTTGCACGCAAATACAGCTATCCAAGTGAACAATAGTGATATCGGATTTGTGAATAAACAGTTTTTAACTTTTTTTCCAGTGAATGTGAAACCAGTTTTCAAGTCGAAAATAAACTATTTGTGTATCCATGCATTAAAAACCTAAAAATATTTCACTAACATTACAATATAATAATACACAACATGCTAAATTTTGGTGTTGTATTTCCCTAACCCTATTTCCATTGGGTATGTGTATTTTAGTATATGATTTTAATGAATAGCAGGTTTTGAGGAAAGCATTAGTCGTGCTGTATCAGGCTAGTAGAAAAAATAGCTGGAATACTCAGACATACCACAAATTATTTTTCTTTCTTTGTTTTTCTTTCTGACTGGTCTAAAACACTAGAGTTTATAAAATTGAAGGGGAAAAAGACTATTCAAACTGTCCTGAATAGAGTTACCATACGATCATCCCGTACCGAGTAATGTGTCTGTTTTTTAACCGATGCAATTTGTCACTTATGGGAAAAAGGGGACACAATTTGTCCCATATTTTCATACCGGATGATCAATCCATCCACCACTATAGTCTGTGTGCACCATGGCACACTAATTACAAAGTGTGCAAGTTATGCTGTTCTCAACAAACAGCCAGTACTGTACAACCAATAAAAATGCATTTTAACTTTTGGTACTAGAACTCGTATATACATTATTTTATATCTCTTGCCTTGATGAGTGGTTCACATGTAAATTTTATCAGCAATAGTATAGTGTTGGGTATTTGTGACTAAATACTGATGTTTGTTATCAAAGCATTGTCATGCCTAAATAACGTTTTTTCTTATTATTTTTAAATATCAAGCGTGATGATGATAGTAAATAAGTATTAATACCAAAAATGTCAAATATGGACATGATTTTTTTCTATTCTCAGTCTTGACTTGGTCTCAATCCTCACTCTTGACTTGGTCTTGACTTGGATTCTGTCTTGAGTTCTTGATCTCGAATCAGACTAGATAAAGGTGTTCTTGTCCTCATCAATAGCAAACACCACACCGGGAAAACTGGAGCTGGCAGGCTCTAAATATAACTACATTGCTGACAGATGGGCTGTTTGGTGCTCTTGGTCACAGTTGCAGACTGGTGAGAATTACGCTACAGGGAGGGGCTCCAAAAGAAGTGAAACATGAGCTTGGCCCCACCGGAACTCCACTGCCAAATTTAATTGGACACACATTGGTATGAATTTCAGTGAAAAATTATGACAGAAACAAAAGACAAAACCAGAGTAAACAAGAGATAAGGGAATGCTCCTTGAATCCTAGTGGACAGAGTATTGGGTCTATATTAATCCATTTTTAACCAAAGACAGAATAACAGACTATGACACACTGCATAGATGTTACTTGACAGCCTGCAAATTTCTACATGAACACTATACAAAGTACCGTTGATATGTAAATGCAGAGGAAACAGCAGAGTGCCAGGTCAAGCCCTAGCATTTTCACTTAAGTCAGACACATTGCTACCTTTCCTTCCACATAAAAGACTATTTGTCTTTCAGAAGTGAGATTCTGGTCTTTTTTCAAGCTGCCTCACCACCATCTATGAGAGAATTTGCCAAAAAAAAAACAAACAGTCTGCTTTGGGGTGAATGCAAATCGATTAACTGCAATTATACAATCAACTGCAATGTACCAGTAACCAGAGGAAAACTGGTTACTTAGATATAAGCATTTAATCAGCTGCAGCATGTAAGAATTTCTCCCAAGGGGATGTTGAACAGAACCACATGACACATGGGTGGGAGGGCATCATAGGGAACACAAGGAAAACCCAGAGCTGGCTTCATTCCACCTCTGAACTAAAAATGGATATATTTCAGTGACACATTACAATGGCAATGTGAAATAACAGGAATGTACAGTCGTATGAAAAAGAAAGTACAGCCTCTTTCAATTATGCTGCTTTATGTATCAGAACATAATAAGAAATCACCTGGTCCTTAGCAGGTCTTAGAATTAGGTAAATACAACCTAAGATGAACAATAATATGATATATTACACTGTGTCATAATTTATTTATAAAAACTAAGCCAAAATGCGCAATGTGTGAAACATGAAGTATACCCTAACTGCTACCATAGGAAATAAGAGGGTAAGTAGCAGCCAGGTGCTACTAATCAAATGCACTTGATTAATTGATCATCAGCAAGTTTGACAACCTCAGTGGAAGTAGAAGTTTTGGCAGTTTGCTGGTCTGGAGTATTCAGGTGTGATGCTAAGGAGGAAAGACATCAGCCATAATGCAATTGTAGCTGCCCATCAGTCTGGGAAAGGTTATATAAGGCCGTTTCCAAACAACTTGAAGTTGAATTGTTCTACAGTGAGAGATATTATTCACAAGTGGAAAACATTTGAGACAGCTGCCAATCTTCCCAAGGGTGGAGATTCCAGCAAATTCACCCCAAGGTCAACTGTGCAATGCTCACACCATTTATAAAAGAAGACAAATCCTAATAACTGAATTGGTTTGTATATGTTGATGCCGAGTCATTAAGGTGATTAATGTTGCTAGCAGCTAGGTACCATCTACCAACTAGGTTCAAACACTGCTATGAATAAAATGAGATGCAGGCAAACGGATTTCAATCTTATTGAGGTAAAAAAAAAATCCATCCACTCTGTCTTTTTTTCTATACTTCCGTGTAACTTCCATGTCGTCAAGCAATCAGCAAGTTTCTCTGTAGGTGCCATTTCAGTAGTGCCTCCGAGGAACTGAAAAGGACCGAGTTCCAGTGGTCTCACTCAGACACACATGCATACACACAGACTACTTCTCACTCTCTCTTTCATGTGATATATGATGATGCGGTCAGCCACTATATGGGGAGCACATTTGCAAGTCACACTAGTGCATCTAGCTATAAAACTTAGTCGCATTGTCTCCAAAATTGGTCGCAAAATGTTGTAGCCTGGAATCCTGTGGAACCACCATTCCGATTTCTTAGACATTTTTTATACTACGTGACAAATAATAGCAACATCACACACATGCAATCCAATTCACAAGTTTGTCTCTGGGCATACTTTTCCTCTGGCCTATATGACGTGTTCGTGAAACGTTACATTAGATAGCCGATCACTAGCAACTTTCGATCTTTACACAAGTATGCTGCCTGCTTATTAGTTCGAAGACACTGAGATTTACTGTTTGGTTATCAGAATTTGGCACCCAAAGAAGATTCATTTTCAATCTTCGATAGAATTGGAGCATTTCGGTCGGTACCAGAACAGTACTGAAGTTCAGTACCCAGCCCTAGTGGTATCAAAGAGAAGGGTAGGCACAGACATTCATCTTGTAAGCAGAAAAGCATTTGATACTTTTCAAACTTTACAAAAACTGTGTAGGAGACAGTCTCAAATTCTGATTTCATTTTGAGACAAATCACACCAAAGGGAAGGGGCGACCACAGAAAAAAACAAATTGTTCTATTTTTGTTTTCATCTTGAGACAAATTGCATGAAAATTAAAGCAGCGCCACATAGTGTTTACACAAGAATGGTCAGCCACAGACGCAGATCTGGTGAACCAGATTAGGTTGAGACAAATTACTTTGGGCTGGGGTTTTAGTGAAATTTTAGATTAGATGGGGGGAGGGGTGATGGGACCATCTGGGTAATTCATTGATTTTATTCGTCCAGTTTCTTTTGTCTTTCGTTTTGTGAGCCAGTTTTGCCCTTATTGCAGTCCAGAAAATTTCCTACCTCTTCTCCGTATATCTCTCATATGATTAGGCCAATCATTGGGGTGTCATAAGCAAATTCGCTGATGGTGTCAGAAGCGTGGACAGGCACACAGGCACGTAGGTGAAGAGGGTATAGAGGAGGGGGCTGAGAGCATATCCCTGTGGTACATCTGAGCTCTGAGTCAGGGTGGAGGAGGACTGCTCTCCTATCTTGACAATCTGAGGGCAGCAAGTCTGTCATCCTGTTGCACATGTTGATGCTGAGCCCTAGGGTGAGGAGCTTAGTGATCAGCTTATGAAGAATGATTCTCTTGAATGTGTAATTGTAGTTGATAAATATCTAGTGCTCACAGAATGTGTTGGGATGCTTGCTTAATTATGTAAAATTGTTGCACATTTTTTTTGTTTAATAACAGAAGTCCATTGTCCATTTAAGATATCTGCATATATTTATGCACAGACATTTTCTTTTAAGTGTCTAAATTTTTTGAACGACTCATTCAGTTCTGTTCTTTTAATTTCGATATCACTTGCAACTGTAGTCACTTGCTTGCCAAGGTATACTAAACACAAATATTTGGTGTATTATATTATTGCAAAAAGTAATTAAAATGCTACCAGTGATACTTGAGAAGAAACTGTTTAACTCCGGACAGCATTTTTAGAACTATAATTTGGGTTTCAATATATTACTACTTGAAATGAATATTTTACTTAAAACTTCTGGTTGTTTTTGATATGATATGCACAGTGGTACCTCGGTTCTCGAACTCAAATTTCTAGAATTCAAATTTCTTGAAAGTCGAACAAACCAGTTTGACCTAGAACTTGATCTGAATATCAGAAGTCAAACCAGGAATGCTGACCTAATATAAATTGTATGCGCCAGGAAATGAGTCATACTAAAATGCAATTCTTACTTCACGGACTGGACGATTCACCAAATAAAGCAGCGCAACATTACAGTAACAAACAATAAATAAACCCTTAACTTATGTGTACTATTAGAGCACTTATGTCATTTATTTAAACTTTATTTTACCAGATAAATTAACTGAACTCCAGTTCTCACCGCTTTATGTGATATTCGGGAGAAACAGCAGATTGCACATCGGAACTGCCTGTGATACAAATGTCATGCGTGTAACTAAACTCTTCAGCCAGTTAGGGCAAAGGTGTGCCATCACTGAGGCAGTTCCAGTTTGTGCAGCCGGGTGAGAGGTTGCAATGCATCTAACCGTAATGCATTGTGTCAGGATCAGAATGCGTTGCTTTAAGCCAGCGCTGTAAGCAAGTCGAAGGCACCCAATGACCAGACTGGGGAAAAACTAAAATGCGGACTTAATAATACAGAGGACTAATGACAACAACCAGAAACAGCTGATCACATGGGGATCTCACACGAGGTTAACGAGGGGGCATGGCACACGGAAGGAGCGGATGATCAGGGCAGGACAGGGGTAATGTTGGGATAAGATCTTTATTGTTTTGGAAGCCATTAAGAAAAAAATCCTTTTTCTAGTTTTATTCTGTTCATTTTGTGTTTAAATGCTAAAAAAATATTTAGTTCTAATTTTGTGGGGGCGTGAACCAATTAATTGGTTTTCCATTATTTCTTATGAGAATAATTTGTCGGAACTCAAACTTTTTAGGATTTGATCCGGAGTCCGGAATGGATAAATTTCGAGAACCGAGGTACTACTGTATATTTTCTAAACAAACTCTGTGCTCTGGTTCTGTGTGTATGTGCATGCAATCTCTGGTTTGGATAAAACTTCAATCAGAGATAGCCTCGCACAGGTTTATTAATCTAAACTAATTGCTAGTCAGCGGCACTAAAAATCCGCACATCTACCCCATTAAGCATAGAATGAATACCAATTAGGTGAGTGTCCTGGATAAGTAGTTCCACTGAGGACCCCTGACCTAGTGTACGTAGTGCATGTATGTGTACAAAAATATGGGGACGAACTGGAATTCCTAACGTAGTGTTTCATGATCCACTCTGGAAAATGGGATACCTCTAGTGTTGGTCAGTTGAAGTATATCAAGACAAGGGCATCTCTGTTCGTTCCATTCTTGCAGGAGCTCAAGTACATGTACTGTGACTTAGGGTTGTGAGAACACACTACTTCCTTTGAACTGCTCATTTTAACTGAAAGAAATAGCTTTTAAATCAACCAGTCGCTTAGCCTAATTGATTCGCCTACTAGTCATGTTGAGAAGGCAGGTGTCACTTGAATCCTAGCCAGGACTGAATCCAGGCCAGCACTGTTGCCTCACACATCTAGGACCAGGGTTCATGTCTCCACCATGGCTCCATGTCTATGGAGTTTGTATGTTCTCCCCATCTCAGCATGGGGTATCCTCCCCATGAATTGCGGTGATTACATTTCCCATTATTATGCATATTTGAATGTGCCCTGCAATGGACTTCCACACCCTCCTGCGGGGGGGCGGGGGCGCCCCCCCCCCCCGGACCCCCCAAGACAACATGAAGGATAATAGTGAGATTTTGAGTGTGGGCTGTTGTGTGA
>JABFEA020011077.1:0-20444 GCA_019775915.2 Cyphomyrus plagiostoma | reverse complement strand
TTTATATCTCGTGGTGTGCTGGCGCTCATTTCCAGTAAGACGTAATGAGCATGACAACACAGGTTTTAAAAGACACTATAACTGCTAGCAAGCAATTTCCCAAATGCCATTAGCCTACTTTATCGGATCTATTTATAAGATTTAATTAATTTATCAAATAAAAAATAAAAATCACGTAATTTTACCTCATATCGGCCGATAATTTATCGGTCCGATACATATCGTGCATCTCTATTTATTTTGACCTCTGTGGGGGGACAATGTTCAGGACAGTGTCTGCAGGTCGTGGATGGGCAAGGTCCTCATTTTCTGGTTGGCTAAGTACCTTGCAGAAATGTATCCAGCATACTGCCTGCTCATGCTCGGCTGTGAGCTTGTGCCCATTTTCGTCATTCATCAGAACAGATAGGCTGCTGTTCTTAGCACCATGTTCAAGTTTCCCCTGGTAGCAGCGAGTTTGGCTTCACATGCCATTTCATTGACAGAAGTCCTCTAATTTCTTCTAGTGCTGCTTTTTACCTGTTTTTTGTCCCTATAGGCTAGTTGTATCTTTTGCTGGAACCTTTATGATTTGATGCTCAACAGCTGGCTTTCAGTTGTTTCTTTATTCAGTTTTCTCCCATGTTCCAGGTGTTAACCATTCCTTATTCCTTTTCTTTCTGTAGTCTAAGATGCTTGCAGCTGTTTCTACATGGATGTTCTTAATAGACTCACATTTGGTGTTAATATCAGGGCCTGCAGTGGATTCAGTTACAGTAGTGCATCAGACTGATTCCTCACTACAAACTCTCTATTGATCTTATGATATTTCAATGTCTAGATTTTTCCTGAGTTGATTCTCCTGCTGTGTGTTACGTAGTTTCAGCTTAATGGTTGCAATAACAAGGTGGTTGGTCACTGCTGACATCAGCACTGACAAAGTTTAACATCTCGGAGAGACCTGCACCATTTCCCATTAATCAGGACAGGTTGATCTGGTTGGTTGTAAGATCATCAGGTGATTACCAAGTGAGCTTTTGGACTGTTAAAGTATGATTTTTGAACTTTGTTAGGAACTTGAGTCAGAGAAATGTACGGGTTTCGTTGTTTTTATGCTTCTTAAATACAGAAAAGGTCACAGAAAATATTCCCCTGCCATAAATTAGGTGAAATAAAGCTATACTAACTTGTGCTCGATAGATGAACACCATGGGACATGGAACATGAAACGATGAGCAACTAGCAGTATTGTTTAAAGGAAATAAATCAGCCTGCAAAGCCATGAAAGAGATCAAAATAGCTTTAAATTTCTCTCAATAATATATGGATAATTTTGCATTACAAATACACCTATGTAAGTGCTAAACTTTTAACAAAAAAATGCAAAGATGAAATGTAGATTACTAGAAATAAATGAATTGCCCCATTTGACTGGTCTCTGAGGATGATCTCCAGTATGTTTCTTTTTTTCTGCATCCTCTCTTGCTGGAGTTCCCCTTTTTCTGCATCCTCTCTTGCTGGAGTTCCCTTTAGAGTAACTAACTGAAACTGTAGCTGACTGGATGTATTTTGCTTATCACGCCATTCTCTGTAAACTCTAGATACTGCATTACATGAATATCTCATGGAGGGTGGCTGTTTCTAAGATGCTGGAACTACTATGTCTTGCTCTAACAGTCATGTCACATTTAAAAATGACTTGGACCACATGTCTTAGTCTTCCCAAATGTTTAGCTGCAGAGTAACTGAGCTTCATGCCCCTGTCTGCATGCTGTATGTATAGAATTTGTTTATTGTCATGGTACTGTATATGTCCAATGAAAGTCTGAAGTTGCAGCCACATGATTAGTTGTTTGGAGGAGCAGGCTATAATAATGTTAATAATCAGGTGAACCTAATAAAGTGGACTCTGAGTATAGTCTCAGTGTGTGCTGTAACTTTTAGTGAACCCCCCCCCCCATCTGTTTCTACCTCCAACATATTTTTCTTTTATGTTTTCCCCAGGGAATCATTCAAGATGTCAAGTTTATTTTTGCTCCGAATGGTTACATTGCACAGTGTCCAAACCTTAATCGCAGTGAGTACTACAAAGGCTTGACGAGTTTGCTTGGGAGTTGCCAGTAGTTGACATTATTCCTGTAATGTAAAGTGCACTGAAAAAGTTTTTGCACCCTTCTACAGTATTCATATCCTGAAACTACTACATTTCAATCAACAATTTTCTTTAAAAAATAAAACCTGAAGATTTATGGTTAACCTGTTAAATTGACTGTAAGAAAAATCATGCAAAATGAATAAATAGCAGGGAAAAAACAGTTCCTTTGACAAAGCAAATGGTCAGATTTAAATCTAGCAATAGATTTTATTCCCAAAAAAATATGGCTGTCGAAAGGTTTAACCCTTTAAAATTATCTGGATTTCTGCATGAATGGCTCCTGAAATGTGATCTGATTTTTTGACCTCCTAATAAGAAATAGTCCTGTTTAAGAAATGTACACAATATTTTACACACACAACAAACACATCTTTAAATTTATACATTTGGATACTTGATTTGAACAATTAAGGTATTTAATGAGAAATGTGCATTTATCACAAGGATATTGGCCTCATCAACAGGATGTCTTTGGAGTCAGGTGTTCCCCCAGTATGTGGCAGACAAACTCAATATTGGTTACTTTCACTTTGTAACAAAAATCATAAAATAATAAGTCACTCTGTTTTAACTATTATGAAAGTCTGTTTTACAAAATCATTTGTCTGGGCTTTTGGTTTTTTAGCTTGATGTGTGTATCTCTGTTTCCCTTTTCCATATTGAGCCTGTCCATCATGTAGTGATTTTCTGAGCCTGGTACAAGGCATCATGGATCTTCAGGAGCTCCTTGCTAAAATGACTGTAAAGGTTAGTATTGCATGGTGACCATTTTAACTGTTGCATATCAACCATAACCATTGATGACCAACTAATGGGTACGTAAATACAGTTTAATTTAAGATGATTTTATGTGGCTGGATAATTCTCAGCGTAGTAGTGTCACAGTAGAAGTATGTGCACAGTTATCAGCATTTGTCTTATAATGTTATCTGTTTCCAGGCCTTATTGCCCTTTCAGTGTAAGACAATACTTGAAAATAAAAGGAAATTGGGTGTTTTGAAGATGGAGTAAGCTTTGAAAATTAAGCTTATTCTGTTCTGATTGATTAGTTACAATGACACTGTTTCATTTGGATATGCTACACAATTACTATAGTCGACAAAGAACCAGGTTTCTGTCAAAGCTGTAGTGAAGTACTCTAAGGCCTCGTCCACACGAACGTTCCAAATGAACGCTCTCTGGATTCCATACATGTTTTTCCTGTGTTTTGTAGCTGCGTTCGATTGGAATTTCACTGGTGTTCGCTTGACGCTGTTTAACACCAGCCTGACGCCCAATCTGTAGTTTTGTGTATTTACCTGTGGGGGCAGTAATTACTCTTAAGGTTTCTAATGTATATGTCGAGATTTAAACAAGATGACGAAATCACACTGTAAAGTTCTAGTTTTACATTTAAAAATACTTTCAAACGTGCATAAAACAGGCTTAATGAAACTGTAGCTGTTTGCTGTAACACTATAATTGTTTATATCGCATGATTTTTATGCTGAAATGTTTCTACAGCCTTGTAATTTCGTATTAACTATAGTTGAACCCTATGAGTAAAGCCAGTTGAAAAGAGAAAGCAGATACAGCGCATCAGTTAAATTAGTTTTTCTTTATAGATTTCCAGTTGCCTACTGACATGAGATACATGTTTATTGCACACATGGGGAAAAAATCAGCTTCCCATGGCTTCTCCAAACCTCAGTATATACCAGTTGTATAAAAAAATATTTGACAGAGCCCTCCTAATGGCAACGCCCCCCCCACACGCGCACACACACACACAGGCATACAAAACAATATTCCACATGTGCATCCTCATATTTTATGCTTTAGGTGTTGCTTAAACTTTCTTTAAATATTACTAGCAACTACAAATTTCCCACCATAAGCATTTGTTACTAGGTCTGTTGACCTGTTGCAGTCATTGTTACTAGTAATTCATATATGCAATATGTGGTTCCTTTCTGTTTTACACATTTGAATTATTTTACATTGTTGGTGTCATATAACGTATGCTGGCATATAAGGTGTTCCCCCTACAATTTCTTTGCACCCCACAGTTACAGTGCCTCTGTTTTATAGCCTACCATTAATGTATCTGTTACAGTTCTTACTTCTATGTCACAGAACATTTTAGTGATTTTAGTGAAAAAATAGTTATAATATAAATATTTAAACATATAACAAATATGAAAAATGTAAATGATGTTTTCAAACGTGGACATGGACTGCACAGTGTTATATAAATGGAATGTGCAATAAATTAATAAATATACTTTCTGACCTACATATCACAGCAAGGACTCTGGTAAAGAAAAAAAAAATCCCTTTATATTAATTCTTACATTTCCAGGTGATCCATCCAGTACTTCTAGAAACTGTAGAAGTTGCTGAGTGGGACGAGTATGGATCTGATATCTTGACCAAATGACAAGGCTGTCTGGGGAATACAATGCTGTCATTTTTAACACCAAATCAATAATGAATTACACAGAACAAGAATTTGAACATTTAATCAATAAGTATAACAACTTTAATGTGCATATAAAATTAATAGCAGCAGCATATTCAGCATATTCTCTTAATTGTTGCAATGGGTTGTCCCAGCAGACTCTACGTAGTGGCAACAAATCACTTGATTTAGCTCATTATTGTCTTTATGGAATTCAAAATCAGGTGTTTGATTTCTCCTGGTGATCAGTTCTTGTTAGCTTATTCACCTCACTCATTTTTGTTAAATTCCTCACAAATGTGCCACACCAACAGTATGTGTGTCCAAGGACAAAAATGGTTATGATTGGCTCAGAAAGTACATGCAAAAGTCATGCAAAAACAGTGGAGGTAAACTTCAAATAGAGTAAACCACAAACTTAGAGATGGGATAGATCCCAGTTAATTGCATTATTTGTTTATTTGTTGCATACTTTGGAATTTATACATTGATTGTTCAACAATGGTGACTCATTTCATTTCAGTGCTGCTTGGGAATCTTAACACATTATTACTTTAAAAATGATGGAAAAACTATTTACATTTTTAAAATTCAGTGTAGCCTACAATATCTTTCTCTGATCAGTAAGAGTGTGCCAGGTGCATAAAATACCTTCAAAATACTTCTTGTTAATTGTCATAAAATAAAAAAAATTCTCCACCACAGAATTAACAGGGTGTCACCTAATATTGGGCCACTTTGATGCATGAGTTAAAAAGTGTTCCCTTTTCCTTGTTAAAATGCCTTCTGATCCAGTTAAATCCTCTGTTGATTTATTTGTGTTTTAATCCTTAGTTGAATTATGCAGAGTCAAGGCTGACCCAGCTGGAGAAATGCCACTGTGAGAAGTCCTGCCAGCTGAGGGGTTTGCTGCACCGGGACACAGAACTCTGGGCAGAGCCAGACAACTGCAGGAATTGTGCTTGCAAGGTAGGCTCAGCTTAAACCAGCCACAACCGAAACCATCTTTGTTTAGTTTATTTATTAATTGGATGGGCTGCCAAGCCACGTTGCCATATTCTTCTGTGCTGTATCACAGTATAACTGTCATACATTTGACAAGTATTACTCCATAGACCCTGCATGTTCTTTCATGTTTACCCTATACAGAAAAGAATCAAACTTTAATAATGCAAAGTTAACAATTTATGCTATTCTTCTCAATATGAAATGGAGAAAGAAATTCTTTACTTGCCATTTGCACAAGTACATAGGAATTATCTTCTTCGCATATTTACCTTGCTCTCCTTTGAGAGGTATACGTACATGCAGCTTATACCATTGAGAGTGAAGCTTGGGGTCTAAGTGGTGGTTTACGCCTGTTTCCTGGCACCTGTGGAGCATTTCAGGGATAAACTTGTTCAGCAGTAAGAATGTCACTATTCTACCAAGGCTGGAACCGGCGACCTTCCAATCACAGTGTAACCCGCTGAGCCACACACCAGCTAATGTCTCATACATTTCTGCTTGGATACATACATGAGCAGCTATGGGTCATTGTATTTGTTTGTAGGCAAAGCTTAAAATGTCCCTATAGTCACTGCTGCAGTATACCTTACTCAAACTAGGTGCAAATTTTAAATCACTCTACCTGGAGCACATTCCATCACTGAACTATAGAATTAAATCTTAAAAGGGATACTGAAAACTGTTATTGAAATTAGACTAATTTCTCAAATTCTTAATGAAATACTTTTTTGGCTGTTATGCGGTGTATTTCAAGGGATATGGACTAATGGTCTGCATTGGCCTTTCTGGCAGAACGGGGTGGTGGAGTGCCGACGGATATCCTGTCCGCCTCCTAACTGCTCTGCAGACTCTCTCCCAGTACACCTCAAGGGCCACTGTTGCAAGAAGTGTACTCGTAAGTGAAAACAATATCCTACCACTAGGAGACATGTGACAGTGAGACACCAATCTTTTTTCAAATGCTGCTGATTGTTTGTTCCAAAGATTGCTGTAAGAGCATGGTAGCGTGAGTTGATACAGGCATGTTGCTCTGTTGAAGCCTTTGATGAGAGTTGATACATCCCAAAGGAAATGGACAACAGATGTGTTTGTGTATCTCTGTGCACAGGACAGTTCTTTTGTCCCATTGTAGGTTTTAATCTCGTTTCCCAGCATTTGTGCAAAAGAATGCATATATACCTTGTGGTTTTACACATATTTCTATATTTTTCCTAAAGGACATGTTTGTCCATAGAGTTAATGGTACGCACTTTTCAAAAACCACAGTAGTATTTCCAGGAATTGGAGACGTATGGACAGGATAAAATCAGCGTTATTATATGGTTATGATGTGAAATATGTGTGTCAATTTGTATTCTCATTGTTTATACAGCAAAATGTAGCTTCATGGGTAAAGTGCTATCAGAAGGACAGCGTGTTTTGGCAAAGGTCTGCAGAGAATGCAAGGTAATGCTTCTGTTCTTTTTCAGTTTAACCACTGTGCATAATTCTGTTGTGGCATTTAATGCTAGTATGGCTCCAGTGTCCATTTGCCTGTTTTATATGAAATTAGCAAATGAAGTGGTTGGTTATACTTTTCTCATAATGACCTGCTTATATCAGAGGAATGCAATGCAAATAATTGCAGATTTTAATAACCTTGTTTTCTAAATGCAAATGTAGATTTATATGTTTTGCAATTGTTTTCTTGCTATATTCTCTGGACTTTAGGGAATACATATAGTTTTATCTCCAGTCCATCGTACCATAGACTTTTTGCTTCTTAAGATAACTCAAAAACTGTTTAACATATCTTTATCAAACTTTTTGTGTAGGCAAAAGTTGTGAGGAACTGGAAGTGATTTAATTTTGATTTTGATTTTAATTTTGTTTCTCCAAAATTGAAGCAGTGCTTCAAAAAAAAAGCAATTTGATATTTGATCAAGTTAAAACAATAACTAAAAAAGTATTTGACAGATCTTTTTAAAATTTTGCAGAGGCATTGTAAGGGTACCAGACTGGAACTGGTTAAATTTTGAGCCTGATTGCTCTATAACTGAATTCTTGTAAGGCCAAAGATCGGGACCTAATCAAAGTTTTTGTTGAATTTTGAGCACTAGCCTGCCTGTTCGGCATATTTCATCCGTAGCAGCCAAGTAGCTGATTGGTGAAATGTATCAATAGAAATTATTGTGGGACAATTAAATTGTATCACATTATTACATTATTTATTTAGCCATTTATATATTTTTGAGAGGTAGGGAGAGTGTGTAAGGTAGGCCTGTAACAATGGTTTAGACTGTGGGATTTTCATTCAGTGACATCTATCACACAAAGTGCTCCAGGGTTACCAGAGAATGGCTTTACCATGCACTTGAACCCTAAGCCTTACTTTCAACTGTGTATATGAAACGGAGAGCAATTTAACTATGTTTAATCATCCAAAACATGAGTTCCAACACCAGGCAAGTTGCAGTCGCTTGTTTCCCAATATTCCTTGTTGTTTTGTGTGCAAGCAAATACCCAAAAATCAAAAATACTTTGTTTTGCAAATACTGTTATTGTTTATTGCAGCTAATCCCATGCATAGACTGTAAATAAGAGCATTCATTTTATGTTAGTTTCTTTTACTGTGCAAAAAGAACATGTCAATGTAGTCATGCAATTTAGTTTCTTGGTAAATATAAGGCTTACAGTTTGAAAAATAAAAAATAAAATTGAAAAATAAAAAGCTGTGTCCTATTGTGAACCAGTGTAGGACATGGTTTCTCTTGTGTTTCATGACCATGTGAGCACATTAAACTAAAGCACAATTTAGTATTGCGTCAATAGCTCTCCTGTAACTCAACAGGAACAAAAATATAAATGTACATCATGTGCACAAAAAGTACCATCTGTGGCCCCTCCAGACTTCTTATATTCCATTAATTTTATATAGTTTTATAGTTCCTGCTGTCATGTTACAAAAAATTTTGGTCATACTTCAATTTTATTTATTTTGAACTATTTAAACATATTAAAAACATAAATGACATTAATGACTTTTTTCCAAACGGACATTAAAACAAAAAACAATGCAAGTAACCATCCTGTTTGTGGGGAAGGATTCTGCACATTGTCATATAGGCATACTTTGCAATTAAAGTACACATTCAGACCTACATATCCCAACAAGGACTCAGAGCATTCATGTTAAAACACATTTATTAACATTCACATTTCCACATGTTCCATCCAGCACGTCTAGGAATTGTACAGGTTGTTGAGTATAAGACAAGTACAGTTTATATGGGCAGAGCAAGTGATGGAGCTGCCTGGGGAATAAAATGCTCTCATTTCCAACTGCACCAGTTCTGGTTTTAATTAACTGAATATGGGGTTAAATCTTACATTTGTTTATCATTTCTCCCTAAACCACTACCCACAATATTCCTGATTCTGAATGTGTAAGTTTTGTGTAAGTTAGTCAGTCTCGGGGAAAGTCAGATTTGATCAGTGAAATATATTTTAGCATTTTAGTGTGTTTTGAAATATAAATTTGACACTTAGCTTTGCCATTTCCTGTTCCTGGTCCCCTCAATATTATTTAAAGGTAATTTAAGCCTAGTATAAGAAAGGGTAGTATTTTTCGTGTTATTGATCCTTAGTAATCCTGAAAATGAGTGCAGCACAAACCTCATAATGATCAAAGGGAAACTGTGAGTTACACCTGTTTTATAAAAAGCAAATGTCAGGGATGAGAGTTTATTGGTATATAAATTTGATGAAACCTTCTATACAACATGGGACTGGGTTTGAGTTACCATGGCAACTGATCAGCAGCCCCCCATGCTTACAGTTAATGAAACTGAGTTGATTTCGACGTGACTGATTACTTTGTTAGTGGTAAATAGGGTCAGTTATTTTTACGATGGCAGTACCCTGCATATGTGACAGACTACTGCTTCACTACCTGCTACACACACTCACTGGCCATTTTATTAGGTACACCTTGCTAGCACTGGGTTGGACCCCGTTTTACCTTCAGAACTGCTTTCTTCATGGCATATTCAAAAGATTTTAAAAAGTATTTGAAATATTACTATGAAACATTTAACATTACACAGCTGCTGCAGATTTGTTGACTGCACCTTTACTACCCAAATCTCCTATTTCACCACATCCCATAGGTGCTTTTTTGGATCGGTGACTGTGGAAGTCGTTTGAGTACAGTGAACTCATTATCATGTTCAAAAATTCATTCTGAGATTATATGAGCTTTGTGACAAGGTCCATTATCGTGCTGGAAGTAGCCATTAGAATTTGGGTACACTGTGGTCGTAAAGGGATGGATATGGTCAGCATCACTACTCAGGTAGGCTGTGGCATTTAAACAATGCTCATTTGGTGCTAAGGGACCCATAGTGTGCCAAGAAAATATCTCCCACACGTTACACAACCACCAGCCTGAATTGTTGATACAAGACAGGATGGATCCATGCTTTGCTGTTCTTTATGCCAAATTCTGACACTATTATCTGAA
The DNA here is from genome assembly GCA_019775915.2 of Cyphomyrus plagiostoma. Classification (NCBI taxonomy): domain Eukaryota; kingdom Metazoa; phylum Chordata; class Actinopteri; order Osteoglossiformes; family Mormyridae; genus Cyphomyrus; species Cyphomyrus plagiostoma. Next base: position 10,361 of record JABFEA020011077.1, on the reverse strand, counting down.
TATGGCAGCATAAAGCAAGATTCATCTGACCAGGCAACATCTTCTTAGCTGTTCTTAGCTGACAGGAGTGGCACCTGGTGGGGTCCTCTGCTGCTGTAGTCCATCTGCTTCAAGGTTCGAAGTGTTGCGTGTGCAGAGATGCTCTTATGCATTCCTTGGTTGTAACGAGTGGTTATTTGAATTACTGTTGCCTTCCTATCAGCTTCAACCAGTCTGACCATTCTTCTCTGTCCTTTGCCATCAATGAGGCATTTGTGCATGAAAATCCCAGTAGATCAGCAGTTTCTGAAGTACTCATACCAGCTCATCTGACACCAACAACCATGCCACCTTCAAAGTCACTTAAATCACTTTTCTTCCCCATTCTGGTGTTTGATGTGGAAATTAGCTGTAGCTGCTGGCCTGTACCTATATGATTTTATGTATTGTCCTGCCATTTTTCACATTTTCCTGACACATGATTGGCTGATTAGATATTTGCTTCAACGAGCAGTTGATCAGATGTACCTAATAAAGTGCCCAGTGATTGTATGTTCTGCTTTCATAAGGCTGTTATTCTATTTCTACCCCCACCATTGCCTTATTTTTAGTTAACCAATAATGATTTGTCAGGTTAGTTAAGTAACCACTTTAAAATGTCAGGTGCTAGAGATGAAGTGTCTCTTGAATCCCATTGTTTCTGTACTACTGCCTAGAGTGCTCTCCCTTTGGAACTGATTTTTACTGACAATTGATTCCTTTAGTATATTCTCAGGATCTGTTAAGGATTGAATACCTTTTGCAGAGCACTGTTTGATGTGATCCCACGGTGACATTATTTGCCATGTTTTCGTTCCTCATAATATGCAGCATCACTTATTGCATTTGTGCGTTCTCATTCTACATTTATTGAATATGGTTTATATGCAGTGATATTCTCAGTGAAATGTCCTGAAGAGGGCTGCTTTGGATGTGAAGGGCACTCAATAGAGCCATTTTTGAAACTGCCCCCTACTAAAGGTCATGCTTTAATGTGCTTAGTGTACAGTATGGCTGCACCTCTTGTGTCAGTGTTGTCTGAGAATTCATTTTTTAAAGCCATGTAGCGAATTTATAGTAAAATAATTTTTCACTTGTAAATGCAGAGCTGTTTTGACATGTCTTCCTTTATTTTCACTAGCATTTTTTTCAAATTCTAAAGATATTTGTCTATCCTTGAAGGTGGTTAATTACTGGGCGTCATGACAGAAGTCTAACCTTGGTTATATAATACAGCCATGTAATGTGTATGTTGCATGCACATGTTTAGTGTACTGAGTTTTTTTGAACCATCAAAATATCCATGAAATCAATTTCTGTCTCTGCAGAATGGAGTGATGGTGAACGTGACTGAGAGTTGTCCTAAGCTAAACTGTACCGTGAGTGAGCAGATTCTTCCAGAAAACAAATGCTGCAATGTCTGCAGAGGTAGGTTTCTTGTCCACCTGCCTTCCCTCTGGTCTGTCAGGAGACAGAATCTACAGATTGAGGCTCTAACAAGGCTATAGACCACAGCCCCACTGCAATATGATACTGACTGAACTGTGAACAAACTGAATGGTCTACACTTTGAAGTAAACATTGAGCTGATAAATAGGAGAAAATAAATATTCCAAAAGGTTATGATGGCATTAGTCATGGAATAACTGTAGGAGAAACATAAAGACCTCCTGGTTTATTTGAATCATTAAATATATTCCATGAAATTGTTCTCTGATGTATGGCATTCATCAGTACTCGTGCCTCACATTTCCCACAATGGTTACACTTAGCTGACCATTAAGCATTGTTTGTTTTGTAAGACATTAAAGTTTCTTCCTTTAATAGAGCATAACCCACTTCCATCATATGAAATCTGGTTCATTACCTGATTTAAGGTTTGTTTGTAACAAACTGGGTCGGGATAAAATAAGTGGCATGTCTACAACATTCTGCTGGACTGCTGCACACACATTTGTCCTCTTTAACAAAGCCTGTCTACCTTTCATACTATCTGTTCATTACCTAGTGTGTGTTATCTTTCTTTGGTAAAGGTATCCCTATTAGGCATTAGGCTTTTCTCAATAATCTGTTAATTTGTATATTCTTAGATTGAGCTGAAAGTAAAATTCATGCTCATGGCAACCTAATGGTTTCTTTTTCCCTGTATGCATCATCAGTCAAAATACATTCTTTAAAGGACTTCAGTGGACTTCAAAACAAATACATTTGTATTCCTTCATCTACTGGTACATGTCAGATGCAGTTTTCTAGTATCCCAAATGGGGTGTCTTTACAATGACAAGCTGCAAACTTGGAATGCTGTGGATAAGAAAACTATATATGCTGTTACTATTAAATCCCATCTGAAATACCCTATAAAGGTCTAGTCAATCTTTTGGCAACTTCTTAAAAATGGAGCAGATGAAGCAGTTTCATTTTTGGAGCATCCACAATAATGTATTCACATCCGTGATATAATGCATTGCAAGGCATTATGAATTATTTAATAATTCATATGCCTTTTGAACTTTCTGTGACCATGCAGTAAGTTAACTAAAATTTAATTCCTTTTCTGTTTTACTTCAGGTTATGACTTCTGTGCTGAGGGAATCTATTGTGGAGGGAACTCTGTATGCAAAAACTATAATACCAAAGCCATCTGTGAGTGCAAAAGGGGCTATACGTCCGCCATTGGAGACTTCACAAATTGTGAAGGTAGGTAAATATAATCTATCTGTAAAGCACAATGGCCTATTGAAACAGTGGTGTGCGGAAGTTTCCACACCCTTGTTTAAAATGTCTGTTACTGTGAAGTTAAGTTAGCAGAATAACTGATCAGTAAAAGGCATAAAGACGACACATTTCTTTAATATTTTAGGCAATTTCTGTTTCTATTTCCATCAATCACAAGTACAAAATACCATAAAAATGAAAAGGGCCTGAAACAAAACTTGGGACACCCCACGGTATTTGAGGTCTCAGATAATACTCACCCAAGCCCCAGACTACGGCTTGTCATTGCTGGGAAACCCCAAATTGCAAAGCTGTACAAATTCTCTGACTCCTCAGACCTTGTCCCAACGATCAGCAGCTGCCTAGAACTTTGAAAAATAAAATAATTGATGCTTACAAAGTTGGGGAAGGCTACAAGAAGACAGAAAAACGTTTCAGATAGCTTTCTCCTCAGTTCATATTGTAAATAAGAAATGGCAGCTAACAGGAATGGTGGAGCTGAAGTTGAGGTCTGGCAGACATGAACATTTTTTGAAGGGACTGGTCCTTGGATTGCTAGAAAGGCTTTGGCTACAATAGACCTCCATGAAGATTTAGCAGACATTGGAGTTGTGGTGCACCCTTCTACTCTGCAGCAACACCTGAACAAATATGACCTTCATATTTGAGTCAGCAATAGAAAACCTTTCCTGAATCCTAGCCACAAACTTCAGCATCTGAAGTTTGCAAATGAACATCTAAACAAGCCTGATGCATTTTGGAAACTAGACCTGTAGACTGATGAAGTAAAAATAGAACTTTTTGGCCGCAATGTGCAAAGGTTTTTTGCAGAAGAAAAGCTGCTGAATTCCAGGAAAAGAACACCTGTCCAACTATTAAACACTGGGGTGGAACATTGTGTGGCAGTCAATGGCACAGGGAACATGTCATTGGTAGAGGGAAGAATAATTTGAATAAATACCAGCAAACTCTGGCAGCAAACATCACACCATCTGAAATAAAGAGGATGGGTCTTACAAGAAGATAATGATCCAAAACAGACCTCAAAACCTACAATGGAAATCCTGAAGAGGCACAAGTTGAAGGTTTTGTCATGGCCCTCATAGTCCACTGACATAAACGTCATTAAAAATCTGTGGATAGATCTCAAAAGAGCAGTGCATGGAAGGTGGCACAAGAATCTTCCAGAATTAGAAGCCATTTGCAAGGACGAATGGAAGAAAATCCCCCAACTAAGAACTGAAAGACTATGTAGTCCCCCTATACATGTGTGTGATATGTTCCAGGACCTACAGTGGATAATAGCAACACATGTGTGGACCCCATATAACATGACATTCCCAGACTGGGAATACATACGACTTTGGGACCGACCCCCCACTGCTGCAGGTGTCCAACCTTTTTTAACGCAACATCTTTTGATGTTCGGCTTGGTAAAAATTGACTGCTGTGCTGCTAACTGACTTTTCAGTTCTCGTACCGCGTATGGCTGTTTTAGCAGGGAACTCGGTTTTGTAGCTTTTGTGTATCGTTTTGAAATGCTGCTCCAAATTGCCCTTCTTCGGTAAAGCCACACTCACATTGCGTATAAGACATATGGACTTCGAATTTGAGTAAACAAAAAAAATAATATTCTTCCTACTCTGAATGAAAATGATACATTTTTGATCTTTTGGCTTCTGATATGTTTGTGTGTTAAACAGTATACAATTAACTGCACACTGAAAAATGGGCACGTGTGCACAAGTGCACGGACACTTACGACACACTTCAAGATCAATTGCAATTAAGAGGGTACAGGCCATTAAGAGGTACATGTAGGTACAGGCCAGCAGCAATTAAGAATTACTCCAGTCTGTCGCGATCGACTGTTTGGGCACCCCTGACCTAATACGTAAATATGTTAATAGTACTGTCTATTATTAGATGACCGCAATATATAGCTTTTCTCCATCAAAAAATTACAAGAGAAAAAATGTGGATTGTGAGACATGCATGATATGGACAAAAGCATTGGGATACCTGGCCATTATACCTACAGGAACTTAGGCATTCTAAAACCATAGACATCAATATGGACCTGTTCTCCCCTGTGCAGCTATAACAACTGCCACTCTTCTGGGAAGGCTTTCCGCAATTTTTTGCGATTTGTGCATTTATGAGGTCAGGCACTGACATTGGATGTGAAGGCCTGGCTCGTAGTCTCCCAAAGGCGTTTAGTGGGGTTGAGGTCAGGGCTTTGTGCGTGTCAGTCAAGTTTTTCACACTAAACTCACTCGACCTTGCTTTGGAATGCTGAAGATTTAAGAGGTTCCTTTCACCGGAACTATGGTCTAGTCCAAACATTGAAAACCAACCGCATACCATTATCCCTCCTCCACCAAACGTTACAGTTGGCATAGTGCAGTCAGGCAAGTAATGCTAAGTTCACATTAAACAATTTTTGGCTCAGTGTTCGCTCACCGACAGTTTTTGTACATCGTCAACAAAACCCAGGTTGGAAAGTCGGTGTTCGATAATCCCTGGCAAATCAGCGCTTCATTTGTGTATTTGAACTGTTCAAAGACGCTCACCAGCGGAATCATTGGTGCATCACAGACACCCATCATACTGTATGTCTAGCAAATATCTGGACCTGTTGGCAATCCCAAATCCTGTAGTGTGAAAAGCATTGTGACTGGCATTGAGTGCAGTGACGAGCTACAGTCAATGAGAGCACAAAACATGGGCTGAGGTGAAACCCAAGGTAGGAGTTTAAAAAAAGTTCAATTTGTTTAACTTCCAAACAAGGCTTTTGAGATAAGCGGTTTTGGGTGTATTCCATCTATGGGTGTATTTCAATGATATATGACTGCTTTTTACAATGTGCAGTATTAAGAAGCAGACCATACCTCGTAACTCCTAATTTCTGCACTGTGGCCATAAAAAAATGAAAAAAACTATCCATGGCCCCAGGATTCTGTGTATACCAAAATCACAACGGGGTTCATGTACATCTATAAGAGCCCAGTCCAAGAGCCTGGAGGGCTCATGGACAGTTTGTTTATTTGTTTATTTATTATGAGTACAATTTACTAAATTATGCGCACTTTGGCCCCTCCAGGGCTCCTTGTATACTATTGCTTTATGTTGCAGTTTTTATTGTTATGTAGGAAAATGTTGGTCATTGTGCAAATGAGGAATACATAGAATATAAATATTTAGACATATAAAAAAAATATATGAATAACACAGACATACATCGGCCTTAATACATATGCAAAGAAATGCAGGTAATCACAAGTGGATGGAAAAGATTCAACAAATTGGCATGTCAGTGGAATGTGAAATAAATGAATAGGTGTAGCTTCAGAGTTACAGGCAGACTCAGATGTCACAACTGGGACTCATTCAGGTAAAAACACATTCATTAACTTTTACATATCCACGTGATACATCCAGTACTTCTAGGAATTGTACAGGTTGGTCAGCAAGGGAAAAGTATAGATTAGGTGGGCAGAGCGGATGATGGGCCCGTTTGGGGAATATATTGCTGCCATTCTGACAGCCCCCTTTTCGAGTTAGCATTTCATCATTGAAGATTGTTAAGTTAAGGAGGAAACTACCTTACTTTGGGGTCAATTTCCTCCTTGTTACTGAAACGATCATTATGCATACTGGCAGCTCACTCAGGCTCTCTTGATGTGTGAATGAATGCAGTTGTAAGAGTGTGATATTATGAATGAAAATGTATAATTTTGAGCTACATATTAATTGCATCTATTTAGAATATTTTCTACTGAATAATTTCCTGAACCTGTACAACAAGTATTTCTTTCTTGTTTGTCATTATGTGTGTGTGTGTGTATCTGTGTGTGGGGGTCAGTCTTTTTACCTTTCCTACTTATCTTTAATGTATGTATGTAAATTGTTGTATGTTTATGAACTGCAGTCTCAGTATATGTTATGCTAAAGCGAATATATTTGTGACTATACTGCTGCTACAGTACTTATTTGATTAGAAAGCATAATGCCAGCTCTAAAAACTATGTATTTTCAAATTATACCGTATTATTGCCAGTGCCATTTGCAGTTTGACTTTTTGCACCCAGTTTGTTGCTCTTCATAGGAAGTATGAACACTATTGTCTGTACATCAATTTATAAATGAGTGTAAAAACATCTCAGTACCTGCTGAATACCTTTGGATTGGCTCTACCACTACAGTGATTGAGCTTCATTATTGCGAGTAAGAGCAGTTTATAAATTATACAATCTCTCTCTTAAATGAAAGTCCCTCTGTTAAAATTAAAATGGAGCTGACACCTCTCAAATTAAAGCAGTGCATCTCAGATGTATAAATGTTTAAATTAAAGTACCATAGCCCCAAATTACTTCATACTTACAACTTAACACGGCAAGTTTTAATTAAAACCTACATTTAGCTGAGCTGAACAATGTACTCCTATAGGTTGAGATTTTAATATTTGTACTTTAATTTAAAGACTGGCAATATGTGACTGAAAATCTAGTAAAACTGAGCTGTTTTGGCAGTGGTGTGTGGGTGGGGGTAAAGATATGACTCCCAGTGTAATAAATGGGCTAGGTTGTGTACTGCTACTTATTTTGTATGTTTATCCAAGGAATTAGTTTCTCATTAATTTTCATTATATCTCGGAAGGATGGATTCTTTCAGGCCATGAGTGGACCATTTCACCAGCAAAACCCCTTTCTTTGGCCATTATGGCCCATTACTAATTGTAATGTTGTCATTTATCTTCAAATAAATCCAGAGTGCATGGTATGAGTACAATTTTAAACTCATATTTATTTATCAAGATTAATAAAGAACTTATATTTCAGATCCTAAGTGCACTCCCTGGACATTGAATGCATATGGCTTTACTACTAGTATGGAACTGCTGCATAAACTTTCTTGTTAACATGGTACTTCAAAAAGTATTTAATGGATCTTTTTAAAACTTTTTCAGACATATTGTCTGTGTGACAAACTGTAAATTGTCATATTTTGAGATAACTCAGCCCAAAACATAAGCAGCACCATATAGTGATAGCAAAGAAAAGCGTCGTCTTTAATAAATTGCAGGTCAGATTTGGATTCCACTCCAACGCAATACTGGCCAACTTCTTTCAGGGGGGACTGTATTTTATTCTCTGGTAAGCTTGGTAATATGGTAATACTGCCAACTCAGCCTGTCTTATGTCCTCCCCAGTCCCCCAAAGAGATACTTGAAATGGGTTAAGCTAATGATGTTTAGTTGTATTGTAACATTTTGTCTACTATACTATTACTTTTGATTTGTCATTAAACTGCTTCACTGTGGATTGAGCTGCGATGAGGTGCTTGTTGAAAACATTCTCTGAAAATTTTCTCACTGACTTTATTTTGAGCCGCGCAAGGCAGCTTGAGAAACAGTCAACTTAGGTTATATTAACCTAGAAGATGAATCATATTAATTTTGTAGGCTGTGTTAACCCCCCCGTCCAACGCTTGGCAAAATTTACTGTGGGGTAATGTTACTTAGCCCTAGTCCTAGTCAGCACATTAAAGAATAGACACAGCTCCATGACAGTGCACAGCAATAGTCCCCCACATATGGACAATATGAGGGTAAAAAAAAAAAAAAGTGATACCGCCCAAGCCTACTGTACTGGGGACCAGAGATAGAGGCTGGGAGCTGTGGGAGGAGTAGTGATTCGATTGGGGTGAGGGGGCTGTCAGCTTCTTTGCCATTTGTATGCATGTGCATCTTCATTAGTCTATCTCGATAAGATATATGTTTTGTTAGACTGATATTATGTACATCCCACTGAGCCTCTGGGGCAGTTCTTTTTCCAGCTAACCGGAGCTTGTGTGTGTAGTCAAAAGTAACCTAGGTAGCAGTAACATTTTATCACATAAGAAAATATTAAAACAAATGTGACTGACTGTGTAACTGACTGGTTTTGAAGTGCATTGTAACAATTAATTGAATGTGAGTGCCTAAGTACAAGTTTCATCCAAATAAGCACCACTTGCCATTATCACAGCAGCACAGACTCACTGCATCCTTTCCAGCAATTTTTGGAAATAACTGGTGTTCAAGCCCTCCCAGCACCTTTTCTAGCAGGCAAACGGTTCTGTTTGATTTGCTAGAAGTGCCTTTCAACTTGTTTGTCCAACTAGTCCACTTTCAACTTTCGTCCATCTACCAGACCTGCCGCCAGTCCTGGATACTCCAGTGTTTGTGATGTTTAGCCTATAGTTCTCTTTTTCTTGTTAACACTATGAAGTAAAGGTTTTCTGGCAGAAACTCAATCATGCAGTCCAGCTGCTCTCAGTCTTTTCTTGACTTTATTAAGGGATACCAGTTTCCCTTTGTTCATAATAATCACAGCCAGTTTCTTTTGCATCCCGCCAATAAGTGTTGCTCTTCAGCCTTTAATGTCCCTTTCCCTGCTTCAGACCATGTCTGGTCACTGTTGCTTCCTGTCAGCCGTTTTTTCTGTAAATAGTAGACCACTCCATGCTTAGAAACATCCAACTTTCTGGCTGTTTGGGATGAGAAAACCCTTCTTCACTCAAAATTTAAGTTTGAGCCCCCTGTTCAATTGTTAGTTGTGCCTTTCTAGCCATTACAAGCATAAAAATACAGTGATCCCCCACCTATCACGGAAGTTATGTTCCAGACCCATCAGCGATAGGTGAAAAATCACGATCTAGAAAGACCATATAAATTTAACATTTTTTTTTTCTAGTTTAAGCCTAAAACTACCTCTCCCACGTGCTTTAAACACATCTCAAATTGTTAAAACACACTTTGTAAACACATATATGTGGATGTCGGGCTACGGATATTATTATTGTTATTATTAATAATAAAAATAATAATATGTAATGTGTGTGTGTGTGTGTGTGTGTGTGTGTGTGTGTGTGTATATATATATATATATATATATATATATACACACACCTCTCTCTTTCTGTAAATGTAATGGAATATGTAAAAAAACATTTTAAGCTCAGTATAGGTTCACAAAATGTTGGCTAACATCAACTGGACCACAAGCAAGGTATGCGATACGCAAAGAACTGTGATGCGTTGGGGAAAAATCCACAATATAGTGGGGGTGCGATGGCTGAACCGCCATTTAGCGAGGGATCACTGTAGCATATATTTATCAAAAATTCTGACTTATCAGTTGTGATACAGTACAAGAGATGATTGGAACGATGAGCAGACAGTACAATAAACTTCTCACAAACTGATCTGGGACAAATGGCTATCATTTAGCTATCTATCTATCTATCTGTCTATCTGTCTGTCTAATATTAATTCATTGCTTTGTATTATTCCAGTAATATAAACTGATTGCACTTTTTGTCCATCAGTGTTTAATCCGCTGCATGTTATAAACTGTAAAAAGCTATTATAATTATCTTACTGCCTTTCCAAAGTGATGGGTGTGGGGGCAGTGATCTTTCTATATGTTGATCTTTATAATGTGATCTTTTACAATTTCTTAGCAGCTCTGAAAATAGGATTTTGAAAAGTGTATGTTTAAAGTTGATTTTAGGAGAGGTAGATCCTGTTTAACAAATCTGTTGGAGTTTTTTGAGGAAGCTACTCAGGAAGTTGATGATAAGAA
>JABFEA020011006.1:0-20479 GCA_019775915.2 Cyphomyrus plagiostoma | reverse complement strand
AGTATCGCATTTGGGAGAAAATTACTTTTAAAACAGCTGTCCACTGTAGTGACCGCTATGCGCCAGAGGGTTAAGTGATGTTACATTAAATTGGGATCCTTTTATGCCAAGAGTGAAACAGCCTTTGAAGGCCTGTACCAATAACAACATCCACTGGCCATTTTTACTTACAGGTGCAAAGTTCCCTATTAAGTGGACTGCTCCAGAGGCAATCAACTATGGGTCCTTCACCATCAAGTCTGACATCTGGTCGTTTGGCGTCCTTCTTACTGAGACCATCACCTACGGCCGCACACCTTACCCAGGTCAGTAGAGGGTTGACAAAGCTAACTTCATTGAAAATAAATCCTGGTTACTTATCAGGATGTTAAACCTTATTCACTGCACCTCTGGCATTTCCTTCCGAATGTATTGGTACCTGCTTCGTATGTGAAACCCAGGAATGACAAACCCAGAGGTGATCCGCTCCCTGGAGAGAGGGTACCGCATGCAGCGCACCGACAACTGTCCCAAGGAGTTGTATGACATCATGCTGGAGTGTTGGAAGAACAAGCCAGAGGACCGGCCCACCTTCGAGTACCTCCAGAGTGTTTTGGAAGATTTCTACACAGCAACAGAAAGCCAGTACCAGCATCAGGCATGAGGCTGATGTACACAACCAGTTGGGTCAGAACACGCACACACTTATTCCTTTATATTTTATGTGCAAAATCAAATGTGGGATATTACAGATGGGTGACATGTCTAAGCTTTATTACTCCAAATATATAGTAAAGTGCAAAAAGCTATACAAAATTCGATTTAAAATACTAATTAAAAAAAAACACAGTTTAACATTACAATGCATGCAAATGATCAGCAATGCAGTAACAATAAGGACTTCTTCTGTTCTTCAAAAATGTATTGACATCCAGTAGGAAGTACAGGGGCATCTCAGCCATTCCATGTATTTGATACTGCGAATAGTATAGGGTGACTTTCAAAGAGGTTTTGAAATGGCCAAGCTAACACACTTTGACAGACATCATAGCTTGGTATTGCTTTACAGTATGACTTCTTTTTGCTACATATAAATGGTAGTAACTCATTAATTAAAAAAAACCTTTATAACTTGTTTATAATTGCCTATTATTAATTTACAAAGTGTTACGACCTACCTAATAACCTCATTATAAACCATTCATAAAGCTTTTATAAAATTAGGCTTATTGTAAAGTACCCATAGTGAGTAGTGTCATTTGGATTATTTATTTAGGAGAGTCCATTCAAAATATGTCAGTGGGATATCTGGGCAGTGTAGCATACCCATTTTCAATTTTTTTTGGCTAATCAGCACTTTAGGAATTCAATAACTGCATTTTACCTTTTTCTTTATTGTACTGGTCTTGTTCAGGAGTCATTTGAGGATACACATTTTACTTTGATTAAATCAAAACATAATCTGTATAGTTTTACACTGTACTGTATATATTTATGTTTCTGCATTGCATATTCAGTTAGTCAAGCATCTTAAAGACCCAGACACTTCTGTACTCTCTATATCAGGGTTATTCAATTCAGGCCCTCCATTCCAAATCCAGGCTGGGTTTTCAATCCTCCCAGGTAGTTTAATAATTACTGATTCTGATTGGTCAGAGGCTTCACACCTGGCTCACAGGTGAAGGAAGGCTGGAAAATTAGCAGGGCTTGGCCCTTGAAGACTGTAAGTTTAATAGCCCTGTTCAATATCATGTTTCTGTGATGAAATACATTCTGCATCACAGCAGGCCAGCCCAAGTGAGTACTATTTCAAAGTGATATAGTTATTTAAAAGTTTGGCAGCCTATATTAGGCTTCAAAGTCATGTCCCATTAAAATAAACCATAATGTGAGCTGAGTGAACCAGGGTCAAACGCTGATGCCATTATATTGCAACCTTTCTTATATTAATAAATGGAAAATAAAAGATCATGCCATTGTTCAGTTTCCAGCTGAGAAACAGGATTTTTGTGCTCCTGTTGACTTTATGTGCACTTGAGTACTGTGAAGGTGCTTCAGATTTATTTGATGGAAATGTAACATTTTCTCTCTACAACCCTACACTGGATAAGTGGTTGGCAGATTAATAGATGTACTGTCTTCATGTTTTTGGTTTTGAAAAAATTCTATAATATATTTAAATATGATGTTTGTCTTGTTATTCTCCACTCAATATTACATACTTTTGTTCTGCATAAATAAATTTGCAAACTATAAAATCTATATTTCTCTTTCTCTGTTTCAGTTTTAAAGAGCTTTTTCTGAAAAACATTACATATTTATATAAATACATTCAATTCAAAGTAATAAGTATGCTTTATAAGGTTTTAATATGGCAATTCAATAATATTGAGAGGTGTTTATGTTGGTATAAAGTCAATATTTCTTCCTGTATATATTTTTATTCTCTGGTTTCCTTGAAATGTGTTAACACTTATGATACTTTGTACCATGATTTGCATGGTTTAACTGAAATAAAATAAACATAACATATTTTGACATATTGAAATATAGCAGACCCCAAATTAAGTAGACATGTATGGAGCCAAGTCTGAATAAACAGGGGTTAGAATGGATGTTGGAATCTTAATAATAATAATAATAATAACAATAATAATAATGTCACACTACCTTTGATATGCAATATGCCATTATGTTAATGTTTAAATTTTAAACAAAGTCAGTAAAATAGATTATCCACAATTCAGCCCAGACAGAGTGGTAGTCGTCTGATAACAGCTGGCAGAAGTGATGTAAGGTTATAAGGTACAAGTAGTAAAACATATATACAGTATTGTACAAAAGTCTTAGACAATTAAAATATTTAAGGCTATTTATCTGGGCAGAAAGTTTATATTAGCTAAAAAAAAATACCATTTAACATTTGACGAAATGCAAATTAACAGTAACACATTTTTTTTTTAAATGAATTTGCTTGATTCTTGATTACTGATACCTTATTGGATGGCTAGAAGAACACTGCTTATTTTGCAAACCTCTCCTCAGGGCCAGCTCAGCCATTCCATGTATTTGTTTAATTTCACCATCAACTCACCTCAACTAATTCATTAACGTGACTACTTAATTGATTACCCCAACAAGGGTGGGCTGGTGGTCAAATCAAAAAATACTTGGGTGTATCAGATGGTTGCTGCAAATACAGGGGTGACTTTAGTAGAGATTTTGAAATGGCTGACACACTTTGATAGTGTCATAGTTTTACACCATCATGAAGATCATTAATTTAAAGATTATTTTCATTGAGTGCCTAAGACTAGACTTCTGCCCAGTACTGTCTGTGTATGTTTGTGTGTGTATACCTAAATCAAATTTCTCCAAATAATGTTTGGCACCAATCTTCAATTTACAACATTTTCAATGATGCCTGCACAACATTTTAATGGCATTTTATTTTTAAAGTACCAGGTTAAGACTTTAATACACCAATCGATACTATGGAGTTGAGAAGCTTCCTCCTTTCAACCCTCGCGCACGGGTGGATGCGACTTCCCCTGACGTCACCAGTGACACGTGTATTCAAGATGGCGGCAGCAGTGGTATGTACTGATCATAAAATAATTCGATTTTATTCTATATCTGTGCTTTTTTTCGGTCGAGTACATAATTTATCTGTTTTGTTGTGTTGCGGACACAATAGTTTATCCGTAGTCCGCGTCATATGGCTCAAGTTGTACATTCTTCTATGGCATATCCATGTAAAGTAGCCGTGCGCTTCCAGTGTTGGTTCGGCTGGTGTTGACGTTGGGTACTTCGAGCAGATGTATAGTTAGCCGTCAAATGTACACAGTAACATCGTAATACAATTTATAGTTCCTCCGCGTGATTTAAAACATGTATAGATGCTGTAAAGTTTTGCCTACCATATCATTAAATATTAAACCTCTTGTTAACTTGGTTAGAGCTATATTCCAGTACAGCTAGCCTATTAGCGTCATGGGTTAGCAACAGGAGTAACAGTAGCCGATTCGACAAATGACATTCATTTAAAAACAACATAAGCATAATGATTTCTGCGTGTTTTAGTTAACTTAGTTGGACTGCTTGTTAAATGAGTAGTGTCATTTGGATTACTTAATTAGTTGCGGTACGTCCATTCAAAATACATCAGCGGGATATCCGGGTAGTCTAGGATACCCATTCATTTTCTGGCTATCAGCACTTCAGGAATTATTTAAGTAGGACTCCATGTTATCTTCTTTATTATACTAGTCTTGTTCAGTCATTTTAGAATACACGGTTTGCTTCTTGATTAAATCAAATCATAATCTGCTTTCAGAATTGACGCCTGTGTAGTTTTATTGCGTTATTTAAATTTGATTGTAACTGCATGAACCTGTTCGTTCGAACCTGTCCCGGTATATTTTCTCTCGTAGTAACGAGTGTAATTATGCAAAATGTCATTGCTGTAAGCAGCATCGATGTGTAGCATTTGTGGAATTATCAGTAAGAGACTCTCCGGTTTCTGTGCCGACTGAATAAACCTTCCGGTGCTTTTAAATCTGCTTTTGTGTTGATGTAAGTGTCATTCTGTCACATTTTATTATCTCTTCCGGTTTTTAGTGCTGTACCTGGATAGAGTAGTATCTCAGATGATTCTGAAATGCTGGATGTGATTTAGGTCTTTGGAGCACAAATACTTTCTATGTTACTGTAACAAGTGTGTCCCTGAAAACGTAAAATAATAATTTTTTAACTTGCATAGCTGGGTGAAATATCATTTCAGATGTTGCAAGCTATTGGGATGTATGTCTTTGTGTTAATTTGATTTCCTCTGATCATATTTAATTTCTCAGCTAGTTATATGATGTAACTTTGCTTATAGTACAGTATATCATTCAAACATGAGTGAAAATACTGAACTTCTTTATAATATGGCAGTGCTGTAGTTATTGGTATATTACATCTTTGTATTGAATACATGAACTGTAGTCATGACTGCCCTTCAAAAATAGTGAGATACAGCATCATTTTTGCTAAACTCTTCTTGAGCTCAAAGTTCTGTTGTGTGCCAGTAAAACCAAGTTGCAGTGCACTATTTGGAAGATGCTGTAAGTGTACACACCATTTACTTTAAGCTTTTGACTCCAGTGGTCCATGAGACTAATCTGATTGTTGTCTAATTGAACCTAGGATGTTGTCTAATTGAACCTAAGACCTGTCTGTCTTAATTATTCTTTACTTTTTACATTCGGAATATGCTGCACTGAACTTCCACATTCCTTTGCATGATGTCATGCCATCCATTGCTGAGGTGTACAGTGCAGCATACAGACAAAGCAGAGCTCTTTTTCTATGGACCTGAATATTTATTTTTATATATTTTTACAGATACATCCATATCTCCTTATTCATGTTTATATTTATATATTCCTATTTTTACTTAAGTATTTTCCTGTGTAGACTGTAGAGATGCATCGTTTGCAGTTTTCTTGGCCGATTCCAATTTCCTTTTTTTTTGCAAGTGTGACCTCCTGCTTATATAGTTTTTTGCCGATTTCGATTTTCTTTCTACGAACTGTAATTGACTGCATTTACAAACAAAAATCAGCTTTACTTCAATGCCAAATTTTGTTGTCATCATAAAAGAAATTGTTAGACTTCCCCCAATTTCCCTCACACTGCACTCACAAGTTACTGGATTATCTCACTTAAACAAGTCTCAAATCAGTATGATTCTGTCTGGCCCAAGCACAATAGGTGCATCTCTAGTCTTGTGGTTTTGTTACCCTATGCTAAATTACCCCGTCTGCTGGAAACACGCATGTAAGTGTCTCACTGTAGTCAGTATTTGTTACTTGTATGAGTGACAATAAACCTTTTGAAATTAGGCATGTAAAGCGTTGCCTGAACAGCAGTTTGATTCAATTACGACTATTGAGGGAATGATTTCTATCATGATTTGAATTGATTGATTATTTAGTTATTTTATCTAAATTTAAACCTTTTTTTATTTCACAGAAAAAATCACAAATATTACCATTAGAACTTGATTACACATTATTCATGTATTACATAGAAAATAGAATCTCAGAACGTTGATTTTTATTGTTGCCATTAAACAGGGAGAACAACCTAGTGTAAATTGTTGATAATTACTGAACTAAACAGAAAAAGCAGGTAAGCAAGCTCTACCGGGGAGGTGAGTTTTCCAATGGTGAAGCTTGCTGGTGCAAGTTATGGGAATCATGTTACATCATTTTGTATTTTGTAGGAGACAAAATTTTTAATAAGTTTGCAGGAGTGTACTCACACTTGTGCTTCATGTTGCGGGCCCAAGCATGGTTTAGCCATCACCATAGCCTGATCAGTTCCTAAACAAAACATAGGGAGAAAAGCTCTGTCGCACATCACATAAAAAATCAACTTTATCAACATTATTAACGTACTTATTTTGTGGCTTATTTGCAGTCAGTTTGGGTGCAGTGACAATCAGCCCTGTTATAGATTTATCAAGTGTGCCGTGCAGAGATTTTCAATTAATGATGCTTCATATAAGAAGATAGTCCTGTATTTTACTAAATCTTTGGGGTTTTTGTGTATTTCACCCAGTTCCTGGAGTCTCTTGTCACCCCAAATTTCCAGCAAACACTGCGCCTCTGCTGTAGACCAGAGTGATCCCTTTGCTACCATCTTTGTCGCTACCCGATCTGTACAGCCTACCCGATCTGTACAGCCTACCCGATCTGTACAGCCTACCCGATCTGTACAGCCTACCCGATCAGTTCCTTTCTTGTTTGCATTCTTGGTGTTGAGAAACACCCCAAATCTGATTTCTTATTATGCCCAAGCATGGAAGACAGACATAACATCAGTGATGGAACTGGCACACACATGTACATTATATGTGAAATGGACCCGGAAGGAACAGATTGGTTAGGCTGTACAAACGGTGCCTGTGCCCACCTCCTCAACATACCATGCTTGGGCATGGCAGTTAGTGATCATATTAATCAAACTAGACTTTGGGAGTCATATCTGCTCAGGCATGGTATGTATAGCCTAGTGTGAGTAAACCCTAAGTTTTGAATGGCGATGATGAAATTCCTTGTTCTCCACAGTGGAAAATGGCTGATCATCCTATGCAATGATCTCCATTGTTGCAGTAGTTGTGTCTTTAACTTTAGTGCTCCTAACATTAAATATTGATAACACTGACACATTGTGCAGTTATATATATAACTCTTAAGCTAACATAGCTAACTAGGTAAGGAAAAAGTATTCTCAGAGTATTTATTGACCATTGCTATTTTAGCTAGCAAGAATAACTTTTTTTATGCTACAAAAAAGAAGCATTTCTCAAAACCATGGTAGCAAGATTAAATTAACCTTCAGAGGGAGCGTTTTATGCTACAAAAAAGGGACAAATTACCCAAAAGTGTTGTAGCTCAAAGATCATCAGGTAGCCCTCCCTTTATAAATATTTTCTAACTTTTCCCTGTCATTCTACATTTTGGAATTCGCATGCTGGCAGTGCTGCTTTGTGTATACCTGCAGCATGTGAACGCAAGAGCACACAACCTGGAAGTAGAAATTTCTTTATCCGTAAGGAGGATTTTTTTCCCCCCCAAAAATTGATGCAATGGAATCGCCATCTTTATTTCCCCTTTTTCTTGCCAGTATGGCCTCAGTCCCTAGATTCTGTAAAATGCTTTGTCACTGCTCCTTGTTGAAAGTGTTGTTTAAATAAAATCGAGTTGAACTGGAATTGAGTGGGGCGCTCCTGACTCTCTCTATTCAAGCCCTTGATGTGTGGAGTAGAGTGCATAATGTGGATCGTCTTGAAGTCAGTAGTGAGCTCTACCATTTTGTCCACATTAACAGACAGATTGTTGTCCTTGCACCAGTCCTCAAGCTGCTCCAGCTCCAGTATGCTAACTCATTGTTGCTGATGAGATCAGCCATCGGTAAAAACGACAGTGTTGTTTGGGCTGTACTTCACAGTGCATTTGTGAATCGGCAGGTTGACCACACGGTAGGATGAGCACACAGCTTTGGGGGCTTTGTTTTGCAATGCAGTAATGCTGTACATCAAGGCTATTCAAATCACGGTCCTCAAAGTCCGAGCACCGTTGATTTTCCAGCCTTCCTTTGCCTCTGAACCAGATGTGAAGTCTCTGTCAATCAGAATCAGTAATTATTTAAACTGACTGCCTGGGAGAACTGGAATCAAGGGCCAGATTTGAAGCCCTCTGCTGTAGATGTTATTGCTGATGCAGGCTGTCTGAGGAAATTATTTAACTTAGGTGTATATACTGACTGACTTAAAAGGGACTGCACACCTTTTTCACATGTTGACTTAGGCTGTAACTACTCTCCTTCAAAAAATGCTAGAGTAATGCTTGCCTGCTTAAATGAAGGATTAGTAGAGTAATATTGAATAGACTTCTGAATGGGTTTCTTATATGGACCTAGTCTGTCAGTTTTGTAGCGAAGTGAGTATTTGTGACCTTTTGCACCTCACCTGGGAACATAATTGTTGATTTGTGTCATGGTGTCATGTAACATGGCAGCAGTTCTTCATTATGCATATTATTCAGCAAGGTAATCTCGATGCTCTGACAAGGAGCACCAGCCACTCTGTTTTTTCCTTTGCTTCTGTGTTTTATTCTCCATGTTTTCCATGTTTTCCTTGTTGCATAAACTTTCTTTGTTCGTGGGTTTTTTGTTCACGGGTGCTTTAGAAGTTTGACTATAATGTAGAAAAGTGTTGATTTGCTCCCGTCTTTTGATATTCATTGTATGCATGTAAAAACAGCAGTGGGGAATTAAACAGGAGCAACGCTCTCCCTCCGAGGGCTGATTTATACTTGACGCTCATAATGCATATGTGTACGCATCGTGGCTGCCAGATGCTTTCTGTGTTCTTTTCCCACATTGTAGTGCACCTACATGGAGTGTACTCGATGCGTACGCGAGATGCAGTACCACAAAAATTGGGTTGGCAGTACTGTCACCTTTTGTCACTGTATTTTTAGAGGCAAGAGCCCAATTGCTTCCCTCTGGATACAGCGTCTTCAAAATTTAATGGCAGTTTAAGTTTCTAAGAAAGCTGTATTGTGTACAATGAATATTTGTCACACTAGCACATGTACGGTGCAGTATACTAATGTTACCCCTAATAATTCATAGAATATGACATTGATGTTTTTGCCTTCACAGTAAGGTAAAATGAGTAAACGAACCCTTTCAGTGTTTATGGCAAATGCCCCTCGAAAGGGAAGCCCAGAACGCAACTGCTATGTACATAAACATTAGCACCTTTCAAGAAATGTATCATTTTTGTGTGTTGAATTTACGTTAACATGTACTTACTATTACAAAATAGTAAATTAACTATTTTCTAATATTTATGTAACCATTAGCGTTCCTGTCACATATTGCCGGGGCTTGGACTGGGGGAGCAGGGACAGGATGCAAGGAATCAGGGAATATGGGGTTTAATCAAAGGGTAAAGACAAGCAGGACAACGGAACAGGCAGCAAACTGAAAATGACTTTACTGACTGGACTCAGGAAACAGTTAAACGGAGACTTAAATACACAGGACTAATGACAGCAATTTGAAATGGCTGATTGCATGGGGATTCCACACTAGGTAAATGAAGAGGATTGGACGAGCAGGTCTTAACACCTCCAATGGGAATAAACTTTGCAAATGGGATTTGCATCTTTTAAAGGTACAGTACAGTATGTACATAAAAAAAGGAACATGTCCATAAGAGAGCCACGGTTTGTAAGGGATTTTTAAACTCTTTTATATTGTATGTCTTGAACTTTCCCTAAAATCTTAGTAGAATTTTCATTAACTAAAATTTTCTTACCAATTTTACACTTAAAAGCATGAAAACTTTTAATTACTACGGAAATGAAACAAACAATTCTGTATGGTTTTTTTTCCGCAGATGTGCGAAAAAATCGTGGATGCAAATAGGTTCAGTTCCAATGAAATTTTCTCAGATCTGTGAATTTGCGAAGCACGAATCGTGAATGCACTAGGGCTTACTGTATCTAACGACATACAATGCAACATTCATCATGGGGTAGTAAAGTGGTATGTGGAAGAGCAAAGTATGATGTGGATCAGTGGGCAGAATACAGAGAACGCTACAGTGTCAAAAAAATTTGCTACTCGATCACTGTGGAGTAGGCGAGTGAACATCATTTTATGTCACAACCTCATAAAACACAAATGAGACCGGAAATGAAGGAGCCGACCAAAGTGGTTTTCTCGCACTGCCCCTGGTGGACGTGACCTTTAATCCTCCATATAGACGTAAACTATGGCTGAACGATTTGGGGAAAATATCTAATTGCGATTTTTATGACAGACATTGCGATTATGATTTGATTTGTGATGTAATTTTTACCTCAAGCTTCAGTTAAATATTCAGTTTGTAGTAAATTTAAAACATATGATGCAGCATTACCACATGAGATACCATCAAAATGTTAACTGGTCTATATTATAATGCAAGGATGAGAATTTAATGATGTGTTGTGTTCATTTAAGTTATGTAATAATGAACAAATGTAGCAAAAAGAAAAACAATAGTGATCTTGCAGGTAACACTGATTACCCCCTTAACTCTATAGAACTGCCTTTCCCACACCAGTGAACAAGCAAGAACTACTTCGGTGTATGCAGCCGTTTTGTTTGTGCTAATGCGGTATTAGTGTTAATAACAGCAGTGAATCTAACGCTCAAAAAGCTGCAATGTTCATAACTGAGTGGTTGCTCTGTATTGAAACTGTAAAGCTGGAAAATTTTCAAACGTAGTATGTATTTTATAAAATGTTGATTAAATGGATGTAGTTTATTGGTGGTCATTTTGGTCTACGTTTCTGTTTTTTAACAACTGTATAAGGTTTTTTTTTTAGGAGTGCTATTATATAGGGGTGTAATTTATTTCTACTAAACTTAAGAAAGGGTATAAAAATGAATGGGGGAGCTGGACCAAGTAAGAAGTTCACGAGAGGGTCATACAAGCAGGTCATGACAGTTATGGACATACTTTTTATTACACTTTTGTATTTGTGTGGAGAAGACTTGATTCAAAATAAAGATTATTCACCATGTTAATCTACATCTCAAGTTTTTATTTTTACCTTATCGCACTTTATTTTGCTTGATTTATGGGACATACTTGACTAGATTTTGTTTACAGTACCCAATAAAATATGATAAAATGCTAATTACATTTGCCTTTATTAATCCGTTGAAATGTAACGGAGTGTGTGAAATTTCATCATGACTACTGTCCCCAGTATCGAATTGAATCTAATCGTATCACATCACATCGCATCGTATTGTGGGAATTTCTGAGGTATCAAAAAAATCAAACCGTTGGCTTAAGGAATCGATACTGTATCGGATAGTGAGGAAAGCTGTGATTTACATCCCTGTTATTTTTTATACAAATCAATTCAGGGGAAACTAAATGTATGTGTTCAGGGTTTTGCAAACTCTCATCGGTTTGGGTAACACGCTTTCAGACTCTCACGCAAGAAATTTTATGGCAAATCTAAATTATTCCATTATGAACTTAGATCGACTTAGCTGCATCAAAAACGTTTGCAAACCCTACAGACTATTTACATGGTAATAAAACTCATACATACACGTAAATGTATGGGCAGACTGGTCCAAACAGAAGGCCTCACTACAGGCAGCTGACCGAAGGTTCCACTGAAACAGCTTATCATTCCTTTGCCTTGTTGCTCTGACAAATATAAAATGGGGAAAACATTGAGTCACTTTTTTAATATCTTTTTTTAAATAACACCATGGCCATAACCAGCTGTAATAACTATTAAAGCGATTTGTTCTTTTAGTATTTGTGCTAAAGCGAGGCTTTAATTTTATTACTGTGGTAGTATTAAGATTAATTTCACAAGATTAATCTATGGAAATCAATACTTAAATCAATGAGCACAAAAACGTGACATGAGCACGACTGTATTATCGATTTTACGGAATTTCTGGGGGTCACAGACACTGCTGCTGTCAGGATTACCCACTGTCCTGTACCGACTTTTATTAAACAGACAGAGAATACAAAGAATCCAAAATCGGAATATCTGGCTGAATGTCCAGTACCGGGTTGGTGGAGATTACGCACAAGCCACCTTTAAGATGAACCCGATAAGAGTCTTGATGAATGTTGTATAATGACATTATGTGTGTGATTTTGTGTGTGTGTGTGTTTCAGGGGCTGCTGTTTTTAATCCTTGTACATGTGGCCAGGACTTTCTATGTACCAGGAGTGGCACCAATGAACTTCCATGAAAATGACATGGTGGAAATAAAGGTAAGGATTGCTTATTTCATCACAAGCTGTATACACAAAAAGGCTGGGAGGTATACCAAGAACCAATATGGATGTTAGCACTTATCGTTTGCTTTATTTTCCTAATGTACTCTATAATTCCTTCCTCTACTGTTGGCTTTCGTAACTGTCCCTTTAAAAACTATAGCACCTATACACCATATTCAGCCAAATGTTTCTGGATGGTCCACTCACCTTTCAAACCAAAGTTGCATCATGGGTGTTTGACAGACATCATTTGTGGTGAACTCCTGACAGACAAGAATGACAGTTTGATGCCTGCAAAAGGACGTTATCAAATGTTTGGTTGTATTTTTAGCAGGTCAGATACTTACATGTTACATCATTTTTTTTTGAAAATATTTTCGTTACTGTCGCTTACATTTTTGTTACAAATGCAGTTTTTTGTTTTACATTTTTTTACAAATATTTTACATTCTAGTTATCTTAAGTTCAATAAATGTTTGTACTAGTGTTCTGCTGTTCTGTTTGTTTCTATGAATTATGTTCTATGTATGGAGTGACATGCAGTCTCTTTATTATGCACATTTAAATCATTGAAATTGACCCAGTGTAGAAGAGTAACTGCAGGACTGTCACCTTGTGTGCAGGCAGTGAAGCTGACCAGCTCCCGTACCCAGCTGCCCTATGAATATTACTCGCTGCCTTTCTGTCGGCCTGGGCAGGTAGTCTACAAGGCCGAGAACCTGGGTGAGTGCTTATTACATCTTTGCTTGCCAAGCGCCTCTCCGTAGTGTGGTTTTTTTTTTTTTTGCTTGCATGTTGACCACTTATGATAATTCCTGAAGGCCAAATGATCTTTGGGTTCTCTGTGGGAGTTATAGATTTTCACCTACATCACTATTCTCAGCTTCATTTCAGGGGTAATTTATCTAGAAGGAAACTGTGGTAGTGTGCATTTGGACTCAAAATTATTGCTCTGTCAGCAAGGGTTTGGTAATTTGACTTTTGAATGTCATTTTAAGTACAGATCACAATGATTTAAAAACTGCTAACGTTCTAGATTACAGTTTTGCCGCATGACTTGGCTGTTCTTCAGTTTCAGCTCACCCATGGATGGCCTGACATTGAATTGCATGTTCGGCTCTGACAGTTGTTTTTTTTGGCTATTTTTACAAGGTGTATTCCTGCTGCTAGAGTCATGAGTTATCTTAAGTGGAGTGGTAGAGACCTTTGATACCTGATTGTCATTTTTTTTTTTAAATCTCAATGTCTTAGATTTTGACAGGGTATGAGATAATTCGTTGAATTTTTGTTGATTTGAATGTTTATCTCAATTCAGGCTGGCATTGTGTCTCATTGGATGACGCTATTGCCTCACATTTCCAGGGCTGGGAGTTTAGGGATGAGCCAATCCACATTTCTTCAGTTCTGATCTGATTCCAATACACAACTGCTGATACAGATTCCGATACAAGACCTCTTTTCACTTTAATATTTGAATTTAATGAATTATTTAATATGTAAATATTTGTGCTTTATTAATATTTTAAAACTAGTAAATACAAATGAAAAAAGTGTGCCAAATGATCTTTAATTAGGGTATTAGAAACTTACATAACGTACTGTTCCACGTTATTTGTGCATCTTGTCTTAAGCATTTTTGAGGCATTTGCAGTTCAGTATGAATATCTTCCAAGACGGTATACGCAAGTGGTGAATGCTGAAAATGCCCTGCAATTTTTCCTCCCACTGGCAACAGCATCACTTAGACTTTGTTGCAACAGCAGTCCCTCATGTATCACCAGCTGTGGCAAGTCTGCAAAACAGCCAAAGCCCAGTCATTCATTGTTTTTTTTTTTTTTTTTTCCTCTCTCAAAATATTTGCATTGTCTCGCATGTGGTTTTTGTGGGATTTTCCACTAAATGCTACTTCCACCTTTCAAAACTTTTTTTTTTAAAACAAATATTGCAATCACAGTGCTCCTACTTAAAAGTGAAAAATACTTCCAGCTTGTTGCCCTATTATCTGATGATCTTCGTGCTCCTCCGACTGTGAAGGGTATGCACATGATGTCAAAGCGGAGGAAGATACTGAGCTCACACCCATTGAGAAGGAAAAATCTGTGTGGCAGTGTTAGCGTTCAGATTGCATGCCACCATAAGCCACATCTAAAATGGGAAAGAGCTGTCCTTGTTATTGATTGTACAAATCGATTTAACAAGAAATAGCAACTGAAAACTAAATGAGTTAGTATCAGATGTGGACCAGTCACACGTGAGGAGCGGTTGGTTTGAACTTTAAGGGCACTGCACATGACTCATGCTTAGGGCTTGGTACCGAACTGCAGTACTTTTGTGGGATTGACCAAAATGCTCCGATCCTGTCAAGGATTGCAAAATTCTTTCAGTGCCAAATTCCAATACCCAAACTATAAACCTCGGCGTCTGTGAGCATGCAACATACTTGTGAATAAATGGAAAGTTGCTGGTGTTTGGCTGCTGTTTAACATGATGTTACACAAACACCTGCATGAAAGACTTTCCTGGAGAGACAAACTTGTCAACTGACTCAAGCTTGTGTCATTGTTTTTGTGTCATCTACAAAAAATGCCTAAGGAATCAAAAGTTTGGCTCCACGGAGTTCCAGACCCCGACCATTTAGCCCCATTTTGCAACCATTTTTGGAGACGGTGTGATTAAATTTTAAAACTAGGCACACCACTGCAACTTGCAAATATGCCCCCCATATAGTGGCTGACCAGATGAGACATGGAGAGAGCGAGAATGAGTGTGTATCGCATATGCATGTGTGTGTGTGAGATCATGGGAATGGGTCAGATTGTAGTCCCTCGGAGGCACTACTGCGGAGGCTCTTGCATATATAGTGTTAAACTTGCTGATTACCTGATCAAAAGCACCGGCGCTAACATGGAAATTACCCAGAAGTGCGGAAAAAGAGACGGCAGATCTGCTGTACTGTTTAATGTATTTTTCTTGTTGCTGAAATTGATTTAAAACATATTGGTATTAAAAAAGATGGTATTGAAATCAAGATTTCATTCTGGTACTGGTATCGAAAAACAATGTCCAGCCCTACTCATGCTGCTCCTGTCTACCTGGTGCACAGGTGAAGTACTGCGAGGCGATCGCATCGTGAACACACCTTATGTGGTGCTGATGAACCAGGAGAAGAGGTGCCAGGTAGTATGTCAGCAGGCCAGCAAGCTCACCACGGAGCAGAGCAAGCTGATGGCCGAGCGTATCCAAGAGGAGTATTACGTCCACCTGTGAGCCCCCCGGCCTGCCGTCTCTGTGTCTCCTCCTCCTCAGTAGACGCTGTAGACTTCAGGAACTGTCCTCAGGCATTACTAGATGCAGTCACAGTTAATAGATCACGGGTAATATTTCAACATGTCTTATTGTCCTGTGGCCATAGCATTGCCGACAACCTCCCTGTGGCTACGAGGCTAGAGTACCCAAACCACGAGGCAGACGAGGAGCAGAAGAAGGAAGCCACGAAGGACTTGCAGTTCGAGCATGGTTACAGGCTAGGCTTCATGGAAAACGGCAAGGTACTGGGAAGCGGGAAGGCTTGGTGTCTTCAGTGATAAATTCCAGGGATAATATAGGCTTAACACTCACTTAACGAGCCTGTCAACACGCATTATTAAGAAAAATCATTTGCATGGTCTCTCAGCATACTTCTCTTGGGATTGAACCTTTTGCTCCTTTTGAAGAAGTGTATTTATTTCAGGCTGCTGTTGAATGTGACTAATTGATAAGGGTAAGTTTGTTTTGTTTTTTTTTTAAGACAACCTCAACAGTAACCTTTCTCTTGTTCTCCCCAGTACTACTTGCACAATCATCTCTCCTTCATCCTATACTACCACAAGGAAAAAGTGGATCAGGAAGATGACCACACCTTCAGGGTTGTGCGTTTCGAGGTGGTGCCCCAGAGCGTCAAAGCTGAAGGTAAGGTCTTGGCTCTCTCATGCGACAGCTTTCTCTTAAGTTATAAAAGTAATAACTGTTAGTATTCGCGTTAGTCATTTAAATGCAGATTACATTGGTTCATTAACATACCCTGAAATAACTGGTCAATCTGTGAACCTTAATTTTAACATATAGATTTGACATACGAGTACTTCAGTGTCCTTCTTAGAATCATTTAAGAGAGATTGCCAAAGAGTTAAAGTAAACTAATGGTCCTCTTACTAGTGATAGCCAAATGAAGCTTCATGAACCGTGGTATTTTCTGACCTAACTAGATTGTTTACTTGATTGAAGCGAATGAAGTGAACCATCTAGTGGGGTCAAAAAAATACAGCAAATGGTTCATGAAGCTTCCATTGGCCATCATTACCTCTTACCACCACCCAGCTGGCAGGATAATTGTGCTGCAGACATTTCGCAGTTGGAGTAGATGCAACCCACATTTACTTTGATCCTTGCTGATTCACGTGTCTGAAATGCCTTAACTTTTCATTGAACTTTTTCCCATCTTTTGTAATATGTTGTCCAAGCCTCAGTTGCTTTTGTAATGAAGAGTATAGCACTTAATAGGCAGATGTGAGAACTTACACTCTGTGTTCTTCATAGACCTGAAGGCAGACAGCAGTGGGGTCTGCAGCCTGCCAGAGGCCAGTGGCTCTGCACCACAGGAGATCGACCCTAAGAAGGAGAATGAAGTGCTCTTCACGTACTCTGTCCACTGGGAGGTAAGCAGGGGACCCCGGTTTCCCATGAGGAGATGCTGGTGAATTTGAATAATGTTTCTGTGCAGAACCTAAACTGGCGCAAACGAAGGAGCGCAGGGTTATCCACTCTTGGCATCTAATGCTGACCTCCTCATCCCTCGTAGGAGAGCTCTGTGAAGTGGGCATCGCGATGGGACACCTACCTCACCATGAGCGACGTGCAGATCCACTGGTTCTCCATTGTCAACTCGGTCGTTGTGGTCTTCTTTCTCTCCGGTGAGACCAGCCTGGGCTGCACACTTTGTCTTTAGTGCAAGTGTTGAGATGACCTTCACTGTTAAAGGCCAGTGTGTCCCTTCCACAGTTAAGCATACAAATCCCAATCTTAGATTTAACTGTTCATCTAAAAGAATACAAGGAAAGGTTCCTGCTGTATTGTACTGAGAGGGCAGGAGAGCCAAAGCATATGCGTTTACTTTCGTAGTCAGAACAGTTAAATGAAAGAGTTTTTGTGGAAGCGATAGAAGTCAAGACCGTTCCTTGTGGTTTCTGTTTCTTGATATAGCAGTTGATCCATAATAAACTTTATACCATCATATGAAAAACCAAGAGTGAATGGCATCGGTATGTCTATATTTTTAAGTGTACTATGAGTTTTGAATATTTAGGTTTCATTCCTGCTCAAAAGCTCAGTGCATATATGTACAACCTAGCATGCCTTCTGATGTTGTTTTCAGCTACTCTTTGGTAACATTGCTTTTCCTTTATGCAGGTATTCTGAGTATGATCATCATCAGGACCTTGAGGAAGGACATAGCTAACTACAACAGAGAGGATGACATTGTAGGAGAATTCATGCCTTTCTGCTGATAATTTTGTGTAATTCTCTGCTTGAATCTCAGCTTGTAATCCAGTAGTGTCTGAGTATTTGGATTTGTTTTTGACCCTATTTGTGCTATACAATGTTTGCTGAACAATTAATATTCTTCCTTGAGGGCACATCTTGTGAGGTTTTAGTGCCTCGGCAGATGTGAATGTTCTCAGATGCGAGTTTGGTCTGGAGCAATGTCAAAGTGTATTGACCTTTTCTTCTCACTCTTCATAGGAGGACACCATGGAAGAGTCTGGTTGGAAGAATGTCCATGGTGATGTCTTCCGCCCCCCTCAGTATCCCATGATTCTCAGCTCCCTGCTGGGCTCAGGCATACAGCTCTTCTGCATGGTCCTCATCGTCATTTGTGAGTGTGCTCCAGCTGCTGAGTTATCATCTGGAGGCTTAAAGGAGGGAATGGGGCCTTGAACATTTTAAATTTACCTAAGAAGTTTATACCCATTTTGGAATGTGTCAGATCACAAGTTCGAGTGGCTTATTTTACCTAATGAAAAAGTCACGGCAGCTTACTACTGCTACTTTCACTGTTTCTAATTGTCAGGATTTAGGAATTTTGGCCAGTCTAATGACACTGTTGTCACTACATGTGTCCATGTTGTAGTTGTGGCCATGTTGGGGATGCTGTCTCCTTCCAGTCGCGGTGCCCTGATGACAACAGCTTGCTTCCTCTTCATGTTCATGGGGTACGTGTCGCTGTCACGACACCAGCGGTGGCCAATCTTATCTGCAAAGGGCTGGTGTGTGTGCAGGTTTTTGGGGTAACCTTTAGTTCAGCTGTTCAAACCCAGGTGTGTGCATGGGCTCCTCATCCAATCAGTCCTCTAATTAGTAATCTTATTAGGGAGCTGCAGCACAATCCCACACACACAGAAGCCCGTTGCGGATAAGACTGGTCACCCCTGCACTACACTGTCAAACTAATGGACTTTTTGATTTGGCCCCTCCTACTACGAATTATTCATATATTCTTTTTTCAGTCCCACCTGGGGCATTTCTGTATCAAAGCCAGTCTGTGTGCCTTTGCAAAGAGGAAGTCCACACAAAAGCAGGCATATCTATGTTCTTATACACATTGGATATCACTGAAAATAAGTTTCTAAATTGTTGCTGTGTAGTGTAAATGGTATAGTCTTCTATTCCAGGGGATTCTGGGTATGTAACCATGTGCGCTCTCGCTGTTCAGGGTGTTCGGCGGATATTTTGCTGGCAGATTGTATCGCACTCTGAAAGGACACCGTTGGAAGAAGGGCGCCTTCTGTGTGAGTACACTCATCTCAGCTTTGTGTGTGTGTGTGTGTGAGAGAGAGTGTGTTTGTATGCTTTTGCCATGTTTGTGTTTGTCCTGCACTTTTATTGAATCAGTAACTGTTACGCTGTCCTTACTCTGCTGGAGTGGTGGCTGGGAGGTTAGGGATCTGTGACAGAAATTGGAAGGTTCTGTGAATGCCAGCACTTATCCTACTACATTGGGCTCTTGAGCAAAGCCCTTAACCTGCAATTGCTTGACATTAAGCTAACCCCAGCCCTGTAAGGAAGTCCTCCAACTTTACAGGAAAATCCTCCAACTTGCACTGAAAAGTTTTTAAATTGTGACTGTCTAATGTGTGTTTTTTCCCCCCACAGACTGCCACCTTGTATCCTGGCGTGGTTTTTGGGATTTGCTTCATTCTTAACTGTTTTATCTGGGGAGAGCATTCCTCTGGTGCGGTAAGCATGGTCCATGAGCGTAACTAACTAATGACATGAGTATATGAGTAGCGGCCTATGTCCGCCCGTATGTTGCCCATTTGACACGCCATGGATGCCTATCGTCTTCTCTTCCAGGTGCCCTTCAGCACCATGGTGGCCCTCCTGTGCATGTGGTTTGGCATCTCCATGCCACTCGTCTACCTTGGATACTACTTTGGCTTCCGCAAGCAGCCGTACGACAATCCCGTACGCACCAATCAAATCCCACGACAGGTGCCGGAGCAGCGCTGGTACATGAACAAGTTTGTGGGGTGAGAACATCTCCTAGAACATACCCACCCCTCCCTGCAGGCCCTATAACAGGCAGCCGTGCCCCCCTCCCCACGAAGATCTTGAATGTAACTCTGTTGTTACACTGCGGTAAGCTTTGTGCTGACAGACTGTCGCTTCTCGTTGAGCAGAATCCTGATGGCTGGGATTCTGCCCTTTGGAGCCATGTTCATCGAGCTCTTCTTCATCTTCAGTGTAAGCCTTGCCCATGCATATATTTTGTGGAACATTGTGTTTTCAGGATAGCTTAATGGTCTGGTTGTATATGGGAATTACATGGGAATGTATATGGGAATTTTAACCATGTAAGGTTCCAGAGGTAGAATTTCGCACGCGCGCACACACACACACACACACACACACAAAGTGGTGCCTCGGTTCTCTAACTCACTTGTTCTTAAGTTGAACAAACCAGTTTGACCTAGTACTTGATCTGAATATCATAATTCGAACCATGAACACTGAACAATATAAATTGTACGCGCCAGGAAATGAGTCATACTACAATGCAATTCTTACTTGAATGCCTTCTTCACAGACTGG
>JABFEA020011001.1:0-20480 GCA_019775915.2 Cyphomyrus plagiostoma | reverse complement strand
AGGAGCTGGAGGAAGTGGCCGGGGAGAGGGAAGTCTGGGTTTCCCTGCTGAGACTGCTGCCCCTGCAACCCGACCTCGGATAAGCGGAAGATGATGGATGGATGGATGGATGGATGGTTTCTACCATACATTGTCATTTTGATGTTCTTGTATTGCCATTTTTACTGTTTTTGCTGTTATACAGTATTGTGTGACTTTTTTTTTTATTGTACTATGTCATGAGATCTGAAGAAGTTATTTATGCATGCGAGTACTTTCTCTTGCCAGTGAAGTTCACATACTGTAAAGCAGACGCTTGCAATGTTGAAACTGGTGATAGGAATTAGTATCAGTGTGCTAAAGAAAAATGTTCAGTTAGTGACAATGAAAAGTGGGAACCGACTATCATTCAAAATTTTGCAGCTCAGAAACATACACTGAAAATTTGACAATACATTTAAGCATTTTGGTGGCACTGGCTAATTTTTTGGTGGAATTATTTGCTTTTGAGACATGAGTTAATTGTTTTGGGCATGTTACAGGCTTTTGCAGCTAAACTTTAGTGTTGTGCTATATGCCTGAACTGTTTTGAAAATTTCTTTTACAGTATTCTAAATGTTAAGCATTGATAAAGCATTCATTCATGAAATATGCCAAAACAATCGAGAAAAGCTGAAAAACGATGCTGATTGTACTATTAATTGAAAATCTTCTTTTAATTTTTTTTTATTCTTGTTTAATGCGTGTATCAGTACTGCTAAGATGAATTCCTAGTAGAGTTTACCTGGCCAATGAAGTGAATTGTGACAGTGAGGAATTTTCAGTTTATCCTGAAACTCACCACTTTTGATGAGGAAGCGCAAGGCTTCCACACGGCCACCCTGGGCTGCCACAAAGAGGGGAGTGATGCCGTACATGTTGGGGGTGCCAACCTTGGCTCCAGCCTCCACCAGCATCTCACAGATTTGCATGTTGTTGCGGCAGACTGCTTCATGAAGTGCTGTCCAGCCCTGGATGCAGATTTTGTTCACCCCGCCACCGAACTGCAAAATCAGCTCCACCATTTTCACGTTTTCCCTCTCACATGCTGTCACAGTAAAGAATGACACAGCTTGTGCTCATGTGTGTACCAATGGTAAACATCCTTTCCTCACACTATGCTAATTCCTCAAATCTTTATGTGAATTTGACAAACAGTTAAATATGTGGTGGTCTATCCAGATACAACCTGCGTATTATGAAAATCAAAGTTTGTTGAATATATGTCAACAGTACGGCAAACAGCAGTAGATGCAGGCAATTAAATGAGTTTCCTTGACAACTCACTACAGTGAGTAACAGATATATGGAAATAAATAAACAGAAACATAAATAAATATGGATGGACAAATAAATGAATATTTTTAAATTATCAGAATAAGTTAAAATAGTAAGAGTAAAGTGGCAAAAAAAATACTGAATGAATAAATATTTGAATTGGTGGGTGAATGAATGAATGAATGAATGAAATGTAATGTGCAAATTCCCCATACTAATAGCCTGATGAGCTACTGAGCAGCCTTTCAGCCAGCTTACTGAAGCAGGGTACCTTTGAACAGGGGCGTCTCCCGGTCTTTATTAGCAAGGTCAGGGTCAGCTCCGTTTTCCAGCAGGTAACGTGCACAGGACAACTTGTCCCTGGAGACTGCCAAGAACAGTGGGGTCTGCTCGCTCGGGGTGCGCTTGTTGATCATTCCAGTATGAACTAGAGAGACAGTAGTGCAAAATTAAAAGGCCCTCTGAGAATATGCAAGTATGTTCATCATGTTTTCCATGGGGCAAGTTCTGCCCTACTCATACTAAAGAAAAACATATATTTGACATAATATATTTTTCACATATATTTAAACATTAAAAATTAGTCCCTATACGTATATTTACAAATTCAATGCATATATGTACATGTATTTGTCTTCCATATGGGAAGGCATAGCATATCTTCATAGAAAGATGGAAATGTGCACCATATACAGCGGAAACCATTTATGGTGATCACATCTGTCTGAAATTAATCAATGACCATTATAACTGATTTTTTATTTTTTATGTGTCAGGCGGATTACCATCTCATTGACATTTGTATATTTATTACATGAATATAAGGTAATAAAATGGACAGTGTCTAGGTTCTATTAGATCAAAAACTGTAGAAACAAAGCCATTATTAATGGTGTACAACTGGTTTATAGAGCATATTGCACCTATTTAATAAGTGCTGTTCGAATGGATTATGAGAACCAACCTCTCAGCAGGACAGTCAAGCAGTCCAGTGATCCATAGTAAGCAGCCTCATGCAGTGCCAGCCAGCCGTCCTTGTTGGGTTGGGTCAGACTCTCCAGATTAGACTTTGCCATTTCCTTCACAGTCTTCACATCATCAGCTGAGATAGCTCTGATCACTGGGTTCTCCTCCCTAAAAGTCAGATTCCTCTTATGTATGATTACGTTTCTGCTTTGTTATTTGCGCAAACTTATCCCCATTGTGTATGTAATGCATATTTATTGTCCACTCATACCTATATTGCACTGCCTTGTCTTACATTGTCCTTTCTTTTATTGCACTTCTGTTGTCCTGTTTACATTGTTGTTTGTCCTATTGTACCCCTATGCACCTGTCCCATCCCCTGCAACAGTGCTAAATGAATTTCACTGCATTCCTCCAAATAGACATGACTATAAAACTATAAAATTCTTTACTCTTATCATCCTTCATACTAACAGCAATAGCTTGTATAGAACTTCAAGACAATAATACTTTTACTTTACAAGCACTTTTCCATGAAAGTAGTTTTCTTCATCAATCCCAGATAATATTTTGTCATTACCTAAACTTCTAGAGCCCTATTATTCAAATCACGGGGATCGAGGTCCAAGCAGTACTGGTTTTCCAGACTTCCTTTACCTGTAAGCAAGGTGTGAAGCCTCTGACCAATCAGAATCAGTAATTACTAACTAACTACCTGGGAGAATTGAAAATAAGGCCTGGATTTGGAATTGAGGTCCAGATTTGAAGAACCCCGTTCTAGAGGAATGATAGCCTTTAGATTGACCACACAGTTACTTAGGGAATTCATTTAATGGCTTTAAGGGATGGTGAGTAATTGAGGTGAGGACTGTAGTCATCTCCCAGTTTGCAGCAAGTCTAATAAAAGTTTTGTGCCCTTGATAGTATTCCTCTTAGTACACTTTTTCTCAATTGCTTTGGCAGATTTCATGAAACATACTTAACATTCTCAAGACTATAAGAGCATTTCTCAAAACAGTATATCCATATATTAGCTGCAAAAGCCTTTAACCTGCCCAAAACAAATAAGTTTTGTCTCAAAAGCAAATAATTCTATCAATGAATTAGTGCCATGAAAATGTAAAGTATAATCAGCATTGTTTTAACCACGAGAGTCAAAGTGTTTAGATATATCCTCAGTATGTCAGTGTACATATGCTCTTGAGCTCCACAATTCTGAATGATAGTCATTTCCTACTTTCTTATTGTAACTGACTGATCATTTTTCTTTAGCAAACCTATACATACTCATGTCAAAGACACCAATTCCAACATTTCAAGGTTCTACGTTACAGTACATAAAGTTCACTGGCGAGAGAAAGTACTCGCATGTCCATGTAATTTCTTCAAATCTCCAGGCACACTGTAATAGCAAACAAAAAATTCACGTGGCACTGTATAACACAAAACTAGCAAAATGGCAATACACGAATACACGAACAAAAAAATTACAATGAAATGTACTGTGGGAACCAAAAACACTGCAATGCTGTATCACTGCAATTTATGGAATATATTTTATAATTATTTTGAAAGGTTGGTTGACCGTTTTGCATGTGGTGGCTTACATGATGATCACAAACATGTATTATTAGGGTTTAAAATTATTACAGTGGGGTACATAATCTATTTTGAATAGTAAGACAACAGGGGAAGTTGGTCGCGCAGAAGGCAGTGCTATTGTTCGGCAACCCGAGGGTTGCCGGTTCGAGCCCTGCTTATTCCTGACCCAATTGAAGTGTGCTTGAGCAAGATGCTGAACCCCAAATTGCTCCCGGTGTGCAGGTTGGCACCTTGCATGGCAGCCTCTGCCACTGGTGTGTGAATGTGAGGCATAAATTGTAAAGCAAATGCAGTCCATTTACCAACTGAAAATTGTGCCAAACAGTGACAATCGTACAAAACTATTTGCATATATGTACTAAACCATTTGGAAATTTGTGTGAAGTAATGAGAAATGATGTTCTGCTGTGCATAAGTCACATTATAGTGTGGCAATTACACTTGTTGTTTTTTCAAATGTTGTCATTTGAGAAATGCTCTAAAGTAATCGAGAAAAACTATTGCATATATAGAGTTTGCTGTGCCTATGATTGCAAAGATGATTTTAAAGAGTCACAGTCACAAAGAACTCAACTGGTTGGTTGAAACAAAATCTTGGTCTGGATTTTTACTTTCTGGACCTGAACTATCCACCCCTGACCAGCACACAGCTACCGCTTTCCTGAGGCATATACATAAATCCTTATGTGTTTTTCAGCTATTCCATTCTGGTTAAATCCCAGGGCCACAGGATGGCTCACACACAGCTGTACTCACTCTTCGGGTTCTGGCATGACGAGGGTGCCATCATATCGCCGCCAGGCCACCATCCGCTGGCCATCTCGGGTGACATAACTGCTTCTAGTTGCTCCTACAAGCCTACAATGCGTCAGATGACATAATTACGATGAGCAGTGACTTTGAATTAAAAATCTGATGCACAGCCTTAGTAATCACTAAGTAATCATTAGTAATGTTAAAGATGACAATTCTCTGGCTGTGTTGCTCGGGGGCTGTATCTAGGTAAAGAGGTGAGAATTGTCTGTGGGTTGAACAAATGCCACCCCTGACTGTCTGCAAGGAGTTCACCAAGCACTCCCCTGTTGTGATAACTTGGAGTTAACTAATACAGAAGAGATCAGTTCTTCAGCTGCTGGAGTTACATTGTTAATTAGTAATTCCAGTATTCTAGTACAAAAGTACAACCTGACTAGATAATTAGTAGTTAGTAGTGTGGTGGTGTCCTATCCTGTTTTCTGTAGCTAGCTTAACGTTACCCGGGTGGGTTTGCTGTTGGAGGGATCACTTCTTGGTCAGCAGCTTGAACATGCTGCCTGGCGGATTGGCTTGGCTGCCTTTGCATTGCAGTTTTGCTGTTTGACGCAGCCTGACCATTGGCTGCATTACTGTCAGCCAGACTGCGTTCGATAGCAAGCTCAAGCAGCTCCTCTTCCGAGAGGCTACTGTAAAGACTGTAGTCATCAGCTCCCAGCGTTGAACATGCTGGGCCTTGTAAAGTTGTACCAGAGGCCATGCTTGCACCAGGGACTGGAAAACTGCAATAATCTGAATGCTGTTCTTCCACAGTTCCTCTTCAATGTGGCAATAGCTCTAAAAAATAAAAATACTTTTTTTTTTCCCAGAGGTATTCATGTCTGGACTCAAGTTCACATATGAATGGATTTGGTCTTGTCACATGCACAGGTGCATTTTTACAGTCATGACTCAAACACTCATGACTCTAAAAATCTTTTCAAGTCCATAGCCCTGGTTCCAGAATCATTTTACCAGAATTTAGGTAAGTTTCAGTGCAAGACGTCCAGTAAAAAGAAGCACACTGCAGAATGCAAATTTTAGAAAACATTGATAACTAAGCAATTACTTGCAAAAACTAAGACTTGCACAACTTCCAATTTCCATTGACATTTGGAGAGGAAACATAAAAGTAGGTATGTAGGCTGATGCTAGTGAGCTCAAGCAATGACTGAGCTCAAGCAAGCTCAACCTGAGATAAAACGGTGTATCCCAGTGTTTGAGCCCATGAAGAACTGGTGTCCTGCCAAGGCTGATCCGGGTTTGATAATAATTATAGATATAAGGGTGGATAATCACTTCTTTAACTTCTTTTTTTCATTTTATTTTTTTATTTTTCCGTAGTGCAATAGTGTCTTCTTACCAGTGGAATTTCCAATTCCATGGTTCCCCTCTTCCTAATTATTCAAGACCCACCAGATTTTCCAACATTTATTTGATGAACTTTTCTAGAGACATCTTAGTCTCTGTCCAATGATTAACCATGATGGCAGTTGATATCTTCATTTCTGTTCCTTGAGTAGTGTGCATAGTCATGCAGAGTCAGCATTTTTTTTTCTGCGCTACAGCAATTAGATATTTAATTAAAGCCACTGCTTAGATAGAAAATCACATAAACACTGTAGGCTGTTTGATGCATTTATTTCTATAAAGGTCATATTAAGATTAATAAAGTTAGACAGTGTCAATGTGACTCATTGCTGATCAGTAGGATTATGTGTCTGTTAGAGAAAAAAGCCCAAGGTCATGTGCTCTGCTCTTCAACACACAGAGCAGATGGCTTCCATAAAACAGAGCCTTACACCCCCACTGCCCTTACCTTGTGTTGACCTTCCAGTGCACATTACTGTGCTAATGCTACAATGAGAAACCATACATCAGACATTGTTTCTATGAGCAAGCAAAGGCCTTGATATAACTCCAAACATATTACAATACTCAAAATTCAAAATTGCATTTGTTTAAGATATAATTTTCCCTAAAGTGTTTTACATATACTTGAGGATTCACCTGTGAAAGGTGTTACAGGTTCCTTTCTAGAAAATCAACTATGGCAATATGACTATGTACAGATAGAAACATAAAACCAGCAACTTATTGCAAATAAAGTAAAAACACACCTTTTTAAAGAACACTTTTCAAAGTAATATTATACAACGCTCACCTTCTTCCTTGATATTTGTCTTGCTAATTTGCCAGTAGCTCTGTTTAATGGTTAGCTGTGTCGCAAGCTCACAGCTAGAGATCTGTAGCCACACTGCCAGAGACCCCCCTCCCAAGTGTCTAGGGAGTATTTTTGGCCTGTTCACATGATACACGCAGAGTGAAGACCCAACTGTTTTTTTTACCTCTCAGGTTGCACACAAGGGGAAGAGAATTTAGTTCTGCAATGGCTGAAGAAGAAAGTAAATAGGACCCAGCATTAGATGGAAGTATTAGGTGGGCCAATTGTCTAACAGTAATACTAATACTAAACTTCACCCAGAGTCAGACAGTAATATTAGCTGTACACAGTATCTGGTTGCAATGCTAACTGTCTGACAATCTAACCCAGTATCTGACAGTAATAAAAACTTGCCCCAGAGACCATGATGCTAGCTGTGTGCAGGTCATATGGTAGTGAAAAATGTACACAAGGGTACCTGCCTCATGGTAAAGTTAATTGGATCCAGTGTCTCACATGGATGCTAACTGTTCCACCATCGTCTTCAATCAACAGGTCAATTATTTAAAGATAATTCAAACCTAATACAGGTTATTATTTGGACTTCTATAATATGTAAACAATACGACCAATCTGTCAAATCAGTATATTGCCATGAGGCGGTAGGGGATACACTCTTGATCAGTGACTAGGGGCGAAACGGCAACAAAAAGCAGCTCGGGAATTTGTCCTTGATTGGAGGTGGGGGGGAGGGGCTTGGTATATTCATGAATCATCCATTAATCATTTCCTGCAGTCAACCTGGTAACACGCCACGATCTACCGATGGGTTGGGCACCCCTGGTATAACACCTACCGTCCCCTCCAAAAGTATTTGAACAGTGAGGGCAACTCCTTTATTTTTGCTGTACACTAAAAACATTTGAGTTCGACATCAAAAGATGAATGGTATTTATATCTAGACCTAAAGATCTGATGTTCCATTACAAATGATCACTCTTCTAAGTTGTCCAACATATCTATATGTAAATACCTGAAAATAAAAGCTGAATTACTGATCTCTTCTCTCATACTCATATTTTGGTGTCAAACCCAAATTTTTTCAGTGTACAGCTAAAATAAAGGAATTGACCTCATTGTTCTCATACTTTTGGAGAGGACTGTGTCTAATTCCAAGGTTGGAGAAGAAGGGAATA
The DNA here is from genome assembly GCA_019775915.2 of Cyphomyrus plagiostoma. Lineage (NCBI taxonomy): Eukaryota > Metazoa > Chordata > Actinopteri > Osteoglossiformes > Mormyridae > Cyphomyrus > Cyphomyrus plagiostoma. The sequence goes on along the minus strand of JABFEA020011001.1, from coordinate 12,464 downwards.
ACCCAGGATGGGGCACTGACACATTGCCGGACACACCACTGACACATTGCTGGACACACCACACCATTCACACCTCCAGCAGAGACTTAAAGGCTGGTCCAGAGGTATGAGGTTAACCCTAATGCTGACCCAAGAGTCATCAGGCTGCTCCTCATAGACATAATGGTCTCATTAAGTCCATTGGAGTGAATACATGCATTAACTAATGTACCTAACAGCATGTTTTGCAGCTGTTGATGGAAGCCCATACAAGAAAGGGTTAGCATACAAACGGCACATAAACCCTGTGAGGCCACCATGCCACCAAACCATAAAATTATTATTGCATATAATAATAGTAATGTTATCTTTATTTATATGATTTATAAACATGTAAATGATTTTTAAAATATATGGAAGTTTGTGTATCTTGTCAAATACTAGTGAATAGGACAATAGACGTATGATTATTATAATTTAAAATGACTGAGCACGTTTAGTGCTCAAGAGATATATTTTATCAGACTGACTGAGGACTTTAAAATATTTGGTGCATTTGGAAATACATTTAATGTATAAACATGCCATTACGACAGTTTAAGTGTGAAGCAACAAACTAGGCCAAATATTTACCACAATATATATAATCCATATACAGTGGCTTGCAGAACACCATAACATAATACCCTGCTCTATCATTCCATGCAAGTACTGTTTGAATCACTATAGAATTCCCATAGGAAATTAAATAGAACAAAACTGACATGGCACTTTAAGCTTTTGTTGTTGCTTGTCAGCCAGAGATTCCTTCCACAGTTTTCAGAGCCTGTCAGCCAGCTGGTGCCTAAGGCCACCCTGCACAGAAAATGGGATGGAGCCAAAGAAAGATCTAAACAGCTCCTGTGCCTGAACCTGAGCAGGGCCAGTATCCGACCACAGGCAGAAAACGCCAGGAATCTACCAGTCAGGGACATTGCAATGTAGGAAATGTCACTGATAACGGTCACTGTCAGATACATTCTCGAGGTCCCTGTTTGATCGTTCTTTCTGTTTATTTTCTTTTTTACTTGACACAATCTGCTGTTGTTTGCTTTAATAGAGAGTTATGCATTTAAAAATGCTGTAGTTCAATTTTTACCTATAACTTAACAGTGCAAGACTATAAGCTATGACCATAACCACAACTGACATTTTCTCATTTACTGTAATGGAATGTTATTGGTTTGTAGTAGATTCTCTTAGCTGCTTTTGAAAACCCAAAAATGTGCAGGGCTCCGGCCCCCCAGGACTGGATTTGATGGCCCCTGTTATATGCTGTGGAGAGCAAGCTACATCCGCCTTGAATAGGCTGCTGCCTCCCTCTACTGGTTACTGGAGATACTGCACACCAGAAGTATCTGCTTAAGTGTAAACTTCCCTACTTCTGGCACATAATCCTAGACTCCATGATTTTCCTAAGTAGCCTGTCTAAGAACGATGTGGCTCATATCGATTTGGTACAACAGCAAATGTTCTGAACAGTTTAGAAATCGTCATTAATATTTAGGCTGAATAACAATGATCATGCCAAGGTGGGAATCAGACCCTGAACGTGTCCCACGCTGATCCAGCGTGCCGTCCGTTCTTATAACCAGATAATATGACCTTCAAATTCTTCTTATTTATTTATTTGTCCGTCTATCCATCCATTCACGCACATATCTATCTATCTATCTATCTGAGGGGGCGCTGACTTGATGATTTGCTTAGGATGCCACTTCAGCTACATCCCCTACCACATTAGAGGCATTTTCCTATCTGGATCTGTCACTGGTAATTGACTTGCGTCAAACTAATGTAAAAAGCTGTGTTAGATGAAGAAGCTGAGGACGCTGCCTTCTATCTTGGGAGACGTTTCTGTGCATGTATCGTGGGTACAATAGCTTTTTCCTCCTAAGCCTGCCTGGACCACTGTCTCCATGGAGACCCGTTAGGCTGCTGCAGTATGTGTTAGAGAGGTGAATGCGTGTGCGCGGATTTTGAACTCTGAATGTCAGAGCAAGAATCCTTTCTCAGCGTTTAGATGAGTAATAGAACAGTGTTAAACATGCTATTGCATCTATGAGTCAGATAGCGACTCTGCGTTCAAAAAATCTCCAACTGCCTCTTTATTTTTGACGTTTTCTTTGCAAACAGTAATTCACTTTAATATTACTAATTATGTAATAGTTATACACATACTAATCAGATACAGACACATTGCAAGTTGAGTTATGCCAATGCAGTACACACTCATAAATCTGAAAGAGAATCACAAGACCAGAGAGTCTTAAATTTTAAAAGACAAATTAAATTATATACAAAGCATAAACGCACTACTGAACTGAATTATTGCAAAATGTTAATGTTTTCTTCTTTACGTTTATTTGACAGTTTTGTTAAGTGGTAAGTGCTACTATTCTGGCAGTAGAATTTCCCACAAAATAATAAATTAAAAATGGAATGCGTAAAATTTTTCTGTAAGAAGGATCGCTTGACGTCCTCCTGACACGTCAGAAATCGACGCAAAACTTTGTTGAAAGAAGAGGCGCTCAATCAATTCGCTGAGAGACGTTTTCCTGACGTCACAGCTGGTCGGCGCTTAACGCGGTACCGTAAAAAGACAAGAGGCTCATCTAGGGGTGGAACACAAACCAAGAAAGAGACTGTACATATATGGTCGCTGTAATGATTTAATACAATTGGATTCGGAAATAGGAAATAAAACCCATGTTCGGCAACAAAATGACATTGAATCAATCCAATTTGATTGGGCACATAGATGACCTGCAGGACCTTACCATCATCGAAAGACCAATACGGAGGAGTTTAAAGGTATTTCTGTCTATACTGGTCTTCAATATCCAGTTATGTTCTTCATTAATCAGATTTGCCGAACTATACCGGTAATTGTACTGTAATAAGTATTGCATTTGATAAATCATAAATGCATTTGTTGAAACACAAATGTATTTCAGTTCTTACGTGTGTTTTTTTCTTTTATTTTCTCGTAATTATGTAAAATACAGATTCGCATGAAATTCAAAACTTCAGTTGTAAATGAAATGCAGGTTATACTAATAATAGATTGCGTCTGATGCGATAACTCGCAATATTTATTGAAAGGCATACTCGTTAAATTGTCTAGTTGTTTCACCAGTCGAATTTGTACTGAAGATGACGAGACCGGGATCTATCAGTTATGCGATCTTGGTAAATATTTGCGCAGTAACATTAACCATTGAATGCAAACTTGCGTAATGCGCGAGGATGTTTGTTATTTTTCATAAGTGATGTATCCAGAAGTGTTTTGATGATCAGTCCAAACCACTATCACTGCAGCTTTTAATGCAAAACGGGGATTGCTCACTTCGCCACCGTGACGCAGTTTCTGTCAGGGGTCTCTTCCATCAGCTGTGCCTCTCAGGCTTTCCGCTACAGATATCGTTGTTCGGTGTAAATCTTAAGGATTTCTTAAGCGGATACTTTAATAGCTTATTATTATTATTATTATTATTATTATTATTATTATTATTATAAATAATAATTAAAAAAATACACTCATTTACCAATATTTTCACAAGTACTGTAGTCCCGACATGCCATTCTCTCTGATCGTGTTCCCGCATGCAGTTTTAAACTGCGCATACATGTGAATACGTAAGGCTCAGATGCCGTGGGTGGGTATCTCCTGCTGACTGCTTCATAGGCGGAGCCAAGTAGCATTCAGGAGCTTGAAGGTTTACAGCAGCAAAACACATACCTCCTCTGCTGGCCAACGAACTCCCTGCTCTCTCCTGCTACACTGGGTAAGTACTGTAACAAAGGCAGAGGGGCTAAGTCACTTCAGTGGCATGCAGTACAGCCTGTGCCTCCCTCCCAAGGGTGAAACTATGCCTAGTATTGCAAACTCCTACCTGGCTTCAGCACAGAGTACCAGGACCTTTCACTGTTGAACACTTTTTCAAAAATCTGTCGATTTCTTTGCACCAAAATACCTTGTTCACCTGTGGGCATCTGTGCACTACAGAAGAAAATTAATTTGATGGTGGAGATGTGTGTTCCCATTTCTCTACTCTGATCATGGTTCTGTGTTTGGATAAGTTTCTAACTTAGGGAATTTCATTTATTTTCCTTCTTTTGTGTTCAGGTTTCTGAGCTGTTCTAAATAAATTTCTTTAAATTTCCTACCTTTTAATTTTCTGATTTCCTTCTCTTAGAGTGCAGAGGAGATTGAGAAGCTGACTGTGGATGAGGACCTAAATGATATAGAACGAGCTGTGTACCTCCTCAGGTAATGAGGCGAGCCAAAAGCCTCAGTGAGAATTTTATTCTTACATCTCCTTTTATGGCTGCATATTTAATTATGCAGGTAACGTTAAGTTTCACCCAGCATGAGGTCAGATTTGGACTTGCAGCCATTGTTTGCCAAGCCAAGTTTAGTTATCACTACTGCCCATGACTGAACTTCTGGAAGATAATTTAAAGTTTCAGTAACAGTTTTTCTTAGAAAATAGTAATAATGACATATCTGTTGCTGCGTGTCTAGAGTGTAGTTTTCACAGTAGTTTGGTCAGCAGAAGGTTGAAAAACAGGATTTAGTGTGCATCTTGGAGTAGAAAAGGGTTATGAGCATTTCAAAGTACCTGTTAATTTGTCTTGGAGAAATGCATAAAAAATGAGAAAAGATGACACATTTGGGGAATAATACAAATAGGTCAGTCAGTCAGAAGTTCAGCTCTGAGCCATGGAGGATGAAGGAATTATATGAAAATAAAGGCACATTTTCGGAATATGAGTAAACCTACCTGGACACCAAAGCAAACTCAAAGTAACATGCTGCGGCATCTGCTTACTTTCTTCAAATATCAATGCATTTCTCCATTTTGCTGAGGGATGATTCAATCTCTGGCTATGTCTGCCTCATAGGTGCCTGCTGTGCCCTCATAGCACACTGCCTGTGATACAGAGTGAACTCTTCATTATACCCAGAATTTCTGTTTAGCACCACTCAAACCACACATTTGTGTGTGGTCCCTGAGGTTTGAGTCACAAATAGTCACTACACTGTCCATCCATCCATCCATCCATCCATCTTCTGAAACCGCTTGTCCTATTCTGAGAGAGAGAGATAAAAGATCTGAAAGAAACTGAAACAGAAGAGCTGTGTTTATCCAGTGGTCCACTGGATAAACTCAGACATAAGAATAGTTTTAGAGTCTAATGCTGAATGTTTATTGGTTTATAGCTATCATTTTTTTCTGCCTATATACACTGTTATTGGTAAAGGAAAACTTGAGAAATTTTAATAGAAATTTTTGCCTCAAATAAACCAAAGTTGTAGCATGTAGTTCATTGTGTTTACGTGTGGGAGGTGTTCCAATTACACGATGGGCACGTTGTTTATCAACTGTTTTGAAAGAGTTGGACATTAAACATACACATATAAACTTTTGTGAATATCACATACAAAAATATCAAGCAATTGTCTACCCAATAAATAGAATCCTATGTTTTGTTGTTATTTCTACTTTAGAACGCCAATTTTTGAGTGTTTTTCTATGTCTTTATTTATAAACTTATAATAAATTCATTATAAAATAAATATGTTTTCCCCCAGAAGGGTAGTATGTGGATCATCGCGGAAGTGTATATGCACTTTGTTTTCCGTATAATGTGACTAATATCGACATTTCATGGATTACTACGGATGTGGTTTGGTAAAAATGTTCTTTTTTTTACTCTGGAACACTTTAGCACACAATATTGCAACTTGGATGACCAGATCACATAAGTTCTCTGAATTCCAACAATATATGATTCATGGCTTTGTTATACCTATCCAAAGTTATGACCCTGAGAATAATGAGTGCGAAAATTATTGAATTTCGCGTTTATTGGGTTCTAATGGTTAAATAATCACATTCCTCATTTAGAAGATGCTGAAGCAGTTTATTCTGCTAACCATCTAGATAGCTACAATTTTCTGACTCTACTCACTGGTTGTTTGTTTAGTTTTCAAAGCATCTGGGGGTGGTGGGGGGCAAGCAACTTTTTGAGTGGTGGCCCAGAAACAATAGCGCCTTCCTTAGCAGTACCTGTCAGTTGTTCCAGTTCAGTGTTTAACAGATAAAACTCAGGGTGCCCCAACTGAATGGGCCTATGTCAACATGGGAGTTTTCATATTAATAGTCACATAGTGAGGACCACTCCTATATGGACGTGGAATGTTCTGGAATCTATCTTTCTGAGGTTCTGTTGTTATGTTAGTAAACATTTTCATTAATTTGTAGCAAACCACTGCTATTATTATTTTTATTCTTACCAAAGAGTCCAGCAGCTGTTTGGTTTGTATTGCTTTCTTTTTACCCACTGAATGAATGAATAAGTGAATGACTAATAAAAATAATAATAATAATCAACTATTATTATTATTGTTGTTGTTGTTAATATTATATTGATGATGATGATGATGATAATTTCGCCTACAAGGTGACTGAGAATTGTAGACAGACCTGATGCAGATGGGACTAACAAATTGCCAACTGGACAGTTATTTTTGTTGAGGTTTTGCACACTGAATGGAAAGTAAGAGTAGTTCAGAAAAAGCCACAACCACGGCTGCCTGCATGGCAATCTGCAATTCATCTTTCATTATTGAAATAGCTGCTTGTGCTGATTAAGCTTCTGGCTGTCAGGGGCCTATCACAGATTAGCTTTGTTCCCTATAGACAGATAAGAGTTCTGTCACCAAAGTAGCTGATGAGTTTTCGGCTTTGAAAGGATAGGACCAGCGGGAGCCCTATACACATTTCAAGCTGACAGAGGCACTGTGAAACAGAAAATGATTATGTAACTAAACCACAAAACTTACAAATGGAACCTTATCTATAGTAAGCTAAATTAAGTAAGGTATATGAAGACTATGTGTGGACAAATGTTACAGAAAAATGCTAAGGATTTTGCTCTGGACATATATCATGTGCATATTTCATTTATTTTTAATTAATACCCGGCCTAATATAATTGTCTCAAAGCAATTAATAAAGAATCAAAACCACATAGATCTGACATATTACAGTTAAAGGGGCAGTTCACCCCAAAATAATAAAAAAAAACACTTCTTTCAAACATGCTGTAGGGCTAGCTTCCCATTTACATTGTTGTGGTGAGAGTTGAAATAGAAATTTCAGTCACAACACATCAAACACAATGAACCTTGAAGCAGATGGGTTACAGAAGACCACATTGAGTGCCATTCCCTCCTGTCAGCTAAGAACAGGAAACTGAGGCTACAGTGGGCACAGGCTCACCAACATTGGACAATGGAAGATTGGAAAAATGTTGCTTCGTCAGATGAGTCTCGATTACTGCCGGAATATTCAGGTGGTAGGGTCAGAATTTGGCGTAAACCACATAAAAGCAGAGATTCATCCTGCCTTCTATCAACAATTCAGGCTGCTGCTGCTGGTGTAATGCTGTGGGGGATATTTTCTTGGTACACTTGGGCCTCTTAGTACCAATTGAGCATCATTTAGATGCCACAACCTACCTGAGCATTGTTGTTGACCATGTCCATCCCTTTATGACAGTGTACTTAGCTTCTACTGACTACTTCCAACAGGATAGCATGCCATGTCACAAAGCTCAAATCATCTCAGACTGATTTCTTGAACATGACAATGAGTTCACTCTGCTCAAATGGCCTCCACAGCCACCAGACCTCAATCCAAGAGCAACTGTGGGGTGTGGTGGAACTGGCGAGTCGCGTCATGGAGGAGCAGCCGACAAATCAGCACCGACTGCATGATGCTGTCATGTCAGCATGGATCAAAGTCTTAGAGGAATGTTTTAAGCACCTTGTTGAATCTATGCCACAAAGAATTAAGGCAGTTCTGAAGGCAACCTAGTACTAGCAGGGTGTACTTAACATTGCAGCCAGTGAGTGTAATTAATTCTTGTAGGTACCATTGTATATATCGCCAATGTTTGGGTGAATGGTTATACTCTCCAGGGTTTGATAATGTTATGTTTTCAAATAACCTCTTTAGAAAGATTCCTGCTTTAAACAAAAATTGTATGTAGCATTTGTTGGAGAGGTAAGTTGTGTTACCAACCCAGCAATGAACTAGTCCACACCTATGTGTAGATCCAATGAGAGCTCATAGTTCTCAAACTAGGGAATATACTTTTCCCGCATTAAATCATTCCTTTTCTCACATTATTATTGTTTTTCATTAATGACACTCAGTTCTCCTGGGTCACAAGCTCTGGATACACACTACAGGACTATAGTCCTGTAATCCTTGCTAGGCTTCTACCACCTCCATTGGTTACATTGGTTCTAGGTTTTTGGTTATAAACAAGACTGATTCAACTTTTTATTCCTTACTCTGGGAAGCAATCAATGCTTGTTTTAGGGGTCAGATTATTTTTTTACTTCACTCATTGGTCTTAGTTCAAAAAAGCTCTCCCATGTCTCAGCTGCAGTTGCCAATATGCCCTTATCCCAAATTGTTTAAACTGCATCTTGCTCAAATTGAATTTAGCCTATTGGGCATGGCAAAGGATAATTCTGCTTTTATTGAGTATGATAAGATCATGGGCTTATGTTATTGCCTAACATAGAACCTGTTATGTTATATTAATGTCAGACCCACCTTAAATCAAATCTATTTTTAAGTCCTTTTCATAAATTCAAGTTTACCTTTGCTCCTATTGACATGACACAGATTCTTGAAAGTTGGACCATAACAGCTGATGAACTTGATGCACCCATTCAGCCTGAATCAGGCAACACCTCTGGACCAAAAAAAATGTTTCCCTTGCTTTTACTGGTATTTGAGAAGGTTTACTTCCTACTTTACAGAGACTGGCATCAATATCACAGGTTAAGTAGCCTCATTGTAATTCCTGGGCATTCATGAGCCTTCTCAGGGTTGATGTAAAAGTTTTTTCACACCTTATTCTGATTTATTCTAAGCATTTGTATCTAGCTTTTCCATGATGGTTGTCTCATTTGATGCCGTGAATGACAATGAAGTGGTACTTGCTTTTTGCTTTTCTGAAGAAATTTGAACTTTCTGGATTTGTCTTTTGTATACATCCCCTCTAGCCTCAGTCTTAGTCTGATTATTTCCCACCATTGTGTGTTCAGGACCAGTTCTACCTTCTCAGGGGTTTACGCTATCCATCCATCCATTTTCTGTAACCACTTACTGTATCCTGTTCATGGTTTCTGGGGGTTTGGAGTCTATCCTGGAGGCTACAGGCACAAGACAGGGAACAACCCTGGGGGGATGGGACACCAACCCAACGCAGAGCACATTCATGCACCATTCACTCACACATATGGGAATTTGGTAACTCAGCATGTTATTGGAGTCTGGGAGATAAGCCAAGTACCCAGAAGAAACCCCACAATGACATGTGTCATGTTCTGCTCATCTGATACTCTTGTGTGCCACGCCCCCTCGTTACCTTGTGTGGAATCCCCGTGTGATCAGCTGTTTCGATTTGCTGTCATTAGGCCTGTGTATTTAAGTCTGCGTTTCAGTGTGTTTCCTCAGCCTGGTCATTGGGGGCAGCATGTAGCTCAGTGGGCTAAGCTTCTGTGCCTGTAATCAGAAGGTTGCTGGTTCAAACCCAACCTCAACAAATCTATGGGTCCTTAACCCCCAGCTCCCTGGATGCCATTATGGGTGGTTGCCCTTTGCGGACAACTCTACAAAAACAAGCTTGTTAAGGGAGGCATAAAGACAATTTCCCCAGGGGATCAGTAAAGTATCTGGCTTTATTGTAGTAATGTCATTCAACGTTCTTGCGCGTTTCCTTGTGTACGATACCCATGTTCCTTGACTTCCTGGATTCCAGCTTGTGCTTTCCCACTTCGTGCTCCATGGGGAGAACATGCAAACTCTACATACATTGAACCATGGTAGAGACTCAACTTGTTGCCTCACACCTCATCTCAGAGGTGTGGCAACAGTACTAACTACTGTGCCACCGTACTGCCGACATAAATTTTATGTCCTACTCGTTTCTTTTGATGTATACAAGTGAGATACTGTGCCTCTATCATCTTCCCTAGGGATTCCTCTCCTTCCTTGGGAAGGCTTATTTACAAACCTCTTGAGAAAGCTCAAATTTCACGATTGTATAACACTATCTTACACACAGTCTACTCACAAACCATTGCCACTTGGAAGCTGGAGTTTGGCTTGGAGCTCAGGGAGGGATGCTCTGGTAAGGCTGTCGGCAGACTACTTACTACTAGAAAACGTGCTTGACCAAGCCTTCTATCATTAAAACTAGTGCAGAGAATGCACCATTGCCTGCACTTTTGCATGCAGGTTGATATTATTACATTTTTCTCATGTTTGGCACAATGCAGAATTTACAGTACAGATGGTCCTCTACTTACGAATCAGATATGTTCCAAATGGCCATTCATAATTTTAAATGTTCTTAAGTCGTTATTCAACATCATTGTAAGGATATACGCAAATACAAAGAACTGGGATGCTGGAAGTATGCACGTTACGCTGCTGTGTGGTGGGAGTAGCGGCCATAAGTCGTATTAGGTGGAATTTGGTGCATAGAATTTTTTTTTTTTGATGTTGCAGAAAGGAAACGGGAGCCCAATGAACATATTTTGGACTTACAGACCTCTTCATTCGTATGTCTGAAGGTTCATAAGTTGAAAGTTTGTAATTAGAGGAATGTCTCTTGGAAATCGCCACATTCTTCAAGGTTATTGCCATGGTTAAAAACACCTCTTACAGAGGTGGCTGATGGGTGTGTTAAGAGATGGCAACACTTTATTGCCTATATTGATGTGCTAAAATTTTGGATTGAGCAATTCAGCCTGTAAGATATCATGGGCACACCTCCACCTGTCAACATGAGTGTCTGTCCATCAGTCTGCCTGTCAATCTAGCCATTCATCTGTCTGTTTGCCTCTCTGTCAGGTTGTCCATTTGCTTACCTGCCTGCCTGTCTGTCCTCAGTCTGCTTGTCCCCCTGTCCATTTGTCTGTCCATTTGCTGTCTGTCTGTTGACAGTCTGCCTGTTCATCTGTTCATCTGTCTATCTGCCTACCCATCCATCTGCCCATCTGCCTGTCTTCATCTGTCTATCTTAATTTATGTATTTTTTAGGATGGGGATTTCTTTGGTGGGAATGGAATTTTTGTGGCAAAAAATGTTTCTTGTCAGTAAAGAAGAGGAATTGAGTATTTAGTGCTTTTCTTTAACCAAGTGGTTAATCAGTCAACAAATCTCAGTTTAGAAATGTTTCTGTGATAAATGCAGAATACTCTAGATATGGAGTAAATATAGGAATTAAATGACTTTTTTACAGTCTTTTTTGAAAATTTTGAACTGGGTTAGGAGCTCAATCTACTTTTTCTGGTGAGGGTCACAATGGACATATGTTGAAAATATCAGGCTAGACCTTTTATTCTTGAAGCTATCATCTTATAATGCATTATATAACTTCATAATGCATTATAATGGTTGGTATAAGAATCAAGGATGGTTTGTACTACATTATGAAGGTATTCATACTGCATTTAAGATGTGAGCTTCATAAAGCTTTCACAATGCATAATACACATAGACCACAGGACAATTATCCATGTTGCCTCAGTCCATCTCGGGCTTAGAGATGACAGTTTCTTCTGTGCATGGTAGAGTTTTAACTTGCATTTATGGGTGCAGCAACAAACTTTACACAGACAGTGGTATTTGGAAGTGTTGCTGAGCTCATGCAGTGATTTCCAATATAGAATTGTGTCTGCAGTGCCCAGTGATCACGACTATCCAATACTTGTTTTCGGTCTTCTCCCTTGAATAGGGAGAATTCTCTGGATTCTCATAATCCTTTATTGATATTATGTAACACAGATGAAATCCCCAAATGTTACATTTAGAAATGGCAATGTTATCCTTTTACAGGATGGTGAACCCCTCCCACCTTCCCTTCGGAAAGACTACGCCTCTCTGAGACACTCCTTTTAATGTCCAGTCGTGTTACTGACCTGTTGTCAATTAGACTAATTAATTGTGAGACGTTCTACCAGGTATTATTTTTTAGTATTTCCTAACCATTATAAACGTTTCCAGTCTTATTGCCCTTATAGCTGGCGTCAAATTCAAAATGGGCATATATCAAAGTACAATACAATTTTTATTTGCATTTTACACATCCCAACTTTTTTGGAAATTGGGTTATATTGTAAAGACTACAAACTTCACCAAAACAACCAGAATTAATAGAGATGGATGGATATATGTATTTAATTATAATTGCCGGTAAGTTGCACAACACACACATTCATTAGTGGGGGGGGGGGGGGCGGGTAAAGTTTTGGGCAAAATTATTATTTTTTTTATTTTTGTCCCAAACCAAAATTAAAGCAGCTAGATGTTTATAATCCCATGGTACAGTGCCCATTAAAAGTTTCC
>JABFEA020010993.1:0-20480 GCA_019775915.2 Cyphomyrus plagiostoma | reverse complement strand
CGGAACCCGGGCCCAGGGACCCAAGGGCCGCCCCACCCCCCAGCCGGGGCCCGACAGAGCCGGGAGGGCCAGGCCCCGCCAGGCAACCGCTGAGGGTGAGCCAGCACACACCAGAGCATCCAGCTCCGGACATCGAGTGCCACCAACGCATCGGCAGCCGGGGGCCTGCCTCTCTGTCAACATTTTCTCTCTGTCTGTCTGTCTGTCTTCCTCTAGCTCTCCCTGCCTCCATGCTTGCAAAGTTCTCAAAATGGCTTAAGTGAGGCCTTTTTGTAGCTGGCTGATTGGTGTTCAGTTTTGTGAATAAGTGTTGTCAGGTGTGTCAAGTGTTTACAATAGCCCAATGTGTTTTGTATAGATGTGTTTTGAATACATGTGTTTTCGCAATGGTACACTGAGATGTCAATTTTGACCGAAGTGTCTTATGTATGAAATAGTGTGTAGTGTGCAGGAGCAAGTGTGTTGCAGAAAGGAGCAAGTGTTTTGCAGTATTGCAACTAAAGTGCAAAGCAGCACTTTTGTTTAAGGTATGGTTAGACTTTGTTTAAGTTATAGTAACAACAACTTCAAGTTATGTTACTTTGGTTTAAGCATGTGTCTATAGTGTTCAAGCAATGGGTAAAAACTGTAAGCCTTGGATATTGTTATTGCCTGAATGGTATTATACGATGTGATTTTGTTTTTTCCCTTTATACGTGTTAAATTTTGAGTTTTATATGTAGGGGGCGGTTACTGATTTAAATTAAATATAATTAGGTGCTAAGGATACTGCATAGAGAATTTAAATAAGGATTGGATTGGAGTTGGTAGATTTACTTTTTTGCATTTAGATGTAAATGTATGTAAATGTATTCATAATAATAATAATAATAAATTTTATTTGTATCGCACTTTACATTTAAGACAATCTCAAAGTGCCACAGAATAAAAGCATTGTCATAAAAAGCAAAAAAGAATATATATATATGGAACATGGTAAAAACTAACAAACTAACATAAAACTAAGATAATTAAAAATAATTAAATCAAGAAATAAACCTAGAAGATGGTAAAAACTACAAACCTAACATAAAACCTGCATCATAAGAACACAAATATAAATATTCATGATTCTTCATGTTCCACAATAGGGTCATAAGTGTTACATGTGCCACGTTTTTATATGGATGTGGCCTATATTTCATGCGGTGAAAAGAAACCTGGCGGAAAATGGCAGGAAACACTACTGGGGAATTGCAGACTGTGTTTTAATTAAAAAATTCAGATGCTGCAGTAATAATTAATATTTTATAAAATAACTACTTACTGCTTGTTTTCGTTTTATAATTGCAAACATTATTCAATCATTTATTGCAAAGGACAATTACTGCTAAGTTCTGGCATAGCCTTAAGGTCATAGATGGATATTTCAGTCATGAAGAAAAGCATAAGCACTTTATGTGAAAAAGAAGAACTAATTTGATATAACCATGTTGATTATTACTGTAAAAAGGTCTTAAAATGTCATAAATTTCACTTTAGGATTTCTGCAGAGATTCTCTGTATATGTCATTATAAAAAAATTACTTGTTACTCCAAGCCCCTCACCGAATAATCAAATGTACTAAAAAATGCAATGTGGGCGTTGAATTTTGTTACATTTCATCTAAATTTTTACAACAGCATAACTGAACTGCACTGTGGGAAAGTGGGAAAATGTGGTGACTTAGTGGATGTATTGCGGGAAGTGAATAATGGATGTGGTTTACTCCCAGCTGATATCAAGGTACTGAATACAGGTGTTAAAGCCCTGATCCTTCTTGAACACATTAATCTGTTACAGTTTAATGTCCACAATGGAGACTTATCAGAAAGTTATTGCTAATGTTACTGGGTCACCAGGTGATAGATTAACGGGTATACTTTACCTGAGCTTGCAGTGATGGTGAGAATAGAGACTTTCAGGTAGCAAGCAGCTGACCAGTGGACCTTTGCTCCTGCCACTGTGTGCTACTGCATTCAATGCTGAATCTGTCTTCCTCCAAGAGCAGCAGAACTGCAAGCCTACAGATTCAACATCCTGCATCCTCAGGTCCACCTGATTTGTCCTTTCCTTGCTCTCTCCCACCTCTAATAGTCATTAATCCAAGACCATTAGCTCTGTAATTTATCTTATTTTGAAAGCAGGTCTGGCAGTCAGGAAAATGAAAGTACCTCCCTTCTGTTTAACTCCATTCAAGCCTCCGTAATTCACCTCTTTCCACTTGGTGCAGTGGCCAGAGGTCCTTCCTGGATGTTGCTCTGGGATATGGAAGATACCATAATCAGAGCTTACTTTCTCATCAATATTGTGTTTGACACCAATGCATACTTTATTGTGGATAATAAGTACAAATTAATTATTGAATTGTTTCTTTTATCACTGTGAACAATACACTGATGCAGTATTATCTTTTCCCTCACAGTGATTCCTGTGAGGAACAGATCTCTCCAGCCTCATCCATTTGCTCTCAGATTAATGCCATTCTGGTTAATATTCAATGCAACACTTGGAAACAGCTACTGCAAGCTTGTCAAACAAAAGAGGATCAATAGAGTTTGGCCTACATAACCAGACGATAAACTAGATGTGTGATGCATAATCACCACCCCAATGTACCCTCCAGCACTTAATCTGCAAGACTTTTAATTCACGTACATTTTTATTGACTTGTTTAGAAATACTTAATACTTGCATTGTATTAATTTAATCATCTATTTTATATCCACTGTTAAATATTCACTGTAAAAAAAGAAGTCATTTATACCACACTTGGTACGTAAGGGCAAATTTACAGTTACAGTTACCATTTTTGTTCTTAAACCTTTGTTTTAAAGGTCATTTCTTAGAATAATAAATCCAAAATAAATCTGATAAAAAGATATAAATACACAATTACCCAATCATCATCAGTGTATTTCACAAATTAATTTACTTGGGTGATTTAATTATTTTATTATTAAATTACAGTCCCAACCTTATGCCATGGACTGGCATGTATATTTTTATGATATTTTTTGCTTACTAATGCTACCTCCAAGGGTGGTAACATCTGCCAAGCAGGGGCAGGGATGCTGGGAGATTGAATGTGAGCCGAATGGCCCCCTCTCATTTGTAAATTTCTTATGTTCTAATGTTTAGCTATTTCCTTTTTTATGCCACATTCAAAATGTACAAACACCATTGGTCATAAAAGAGCTGTGACTTTTGAAAATATATTGCTAAATTTTAAGCCCATCTCCAAGCCCCCAGCGTTTTGTGGTGCAGTGGAGTACCAGCTGTAGACTGGCATTTGACCACCATCCACCTTAAACAGCTACTTTTATAATTTGTGAACTGAGCTGGATTAGACAGCAATTGCTTAGAGGCAGCTTTGAGTCATCACAGAAATTAATCACTAACCCTGTGCATAGATGTAATAGAATTAATGACATTCGGCTGGCTGTGATCTGACTAATTGGCTATGTGGATATTTATAGGTTGAGTGATGAGATGAGATGCGATGTTCTAAAGGAGGATTTCTGAAAGGGTTTCGGGGTTATACTGACTTCACTTACTGTTGCTATAAAAAAATATTATACATTTTTTTGTGTTAGTTATTTCTGTTTTTTTTTGCTATATCTGCTGTAACATGACAAAAGGAAGTATTACATAATATTTCCCAATTTTCTGTCACTTTACCATCATCTTCATTGATAGATAATAATAAAATCTACCTCAGTACCTCAGTGTGGATGGAAGAGCAAAAACAGGCTACCTAATAGATACACAGCCAAGCAAATAATCATCATCAAAGTTCAAGTACTGCCCAATCCCAGAAGCAAGTTCCAGCTATTTTACAAACACAAAACAGACATTCAGAGTAATACAGAGAAACTAGTTTACCTGAACTGCATGTTTTCGTCTGTGGTAGAAAGTAAGAGAACCTGAAAGAACCCTATGCATACAAAGGTAGAATACCACTACAAATTCCACATACTGAGCTGGTGACAGGTACTGAAACCACATCTTTGTGATGAGAGATTTTAGTTTTACCTACTGAGCCACCATACCAGCAACTGCTAAAATGTATAGTATCCAAATATCAGGGCTGACTTCTGCTCTTTGCTTGCAAGAAACTGAAGGGTCTGGCCCCTGCTGATATTACCAAGCCGATTGAAATAAATCCAGAACACTTTCCCTGATAAAAGAATGCAAGTTGTTTTGTAAATCCTATAAAGCCTTCAGCTACTAGGGATTTATGGAACAGCTTGTCAGCAAATGTACAGAATTCCCTCTCAGTTTAAGTATTTACATCTAGGACATATATGAAAAACTTATATTAGTATCCTAACCTGCCTTAAAGTAGCGGTTCTCAAATGTTTTCAAACTAGAGACCCCCAAGAATCTTTTAAGGACCGCCTCTACAGAAATTAAATACTATCACAATGTGACAGAACTTGATGCTTTTTCAACCCATACAAAATTAGAACTCCACTATGAATATACCATATGCTTCGTCTTCATGGCAGTCAGTGCTAAGAATGAGGCTCCTTCTCAAAGCAGAAATAGGGCCTATTCAGTGAGTTCATGGTACTCTGTGAAAGTGAGCATTAATGTTATTGGTAGTTTATCCTGTCTTGCTAAGACGACACCCTAACACCATGCAGGAAACCTGGCTTCCAGGCAGGTCTAAAATATCTGACTGCAAATCTACCTGCCTAATGAACATTGCTAATGGAAAAGCTGTGTATGTAGCTCTCATAGACTCCCAGTGTTGTGAGGACAAGAAGACGGACACTGACGTGGAACTGCTTCAGGTATTTCCTTTTATTTAAGGCAGGGGTCAGGCGATCGGCGTAGGTACAGAAAAGGGCAAAGGCATAGAGCAAGGTCGGGTCTCCCGGCAGGGGTCAGGCGATTGATGTCGGTACAGAAGGGGGCAGGGAAAATCTCAGAGTCTAGGAATCAAAGCAGAAGTCAGAACACTAGTAACCAGACACAGCAGAAAACGCTCGAATTCTGGGCACACCATGAAGATCTCCTACGGATCGGAAAACCGAGCTACTGGATATAGAATACTGAAACAAGGGAAAACTAGTAACAGCTGCGAGAGGAGTGTCTGAGATGGGAGCAACTGGTAAAACTAGGAAAACTAGACAACAGGGTGTGAAAACCTCAGGAAAGCCTTATTGAGCGGAATCCCCAGGGGGCATGGCTGAGATGCCGATGGGGGTTCTCCAGTGCCATCCATGTCAGTACCCCTTCTCTGATGACTGCCCCCAGGCAGACGAGACGAGGTCCGAAATCAATGACAGATCAAGCATAAAACTGGGCTGGCACCCAAAAGCGTTCCTCAGGACCATAACCCTCCCCGTCCACCAGGTACTGGAGGCCCCATCCCCTACGACAGGCATCCAAAAGCTGGCAGACAATGATCACCGTGCCCCCATCCAGTAACCGGGGCGGGGGCGGAGGTAGGACAGGGGAGGCCAGAGGACTAGTTGCATGGGGTCGAAGCAGGGACATATGAAAGGACGGATGACGCGTAAGATGGATGTGCACCACAGAGGGACTGACAATATTACAGACTGTAAACGACCCAACAAAACAAGGGGCCAACTTGCGGGACTGGACGGGCAGTGGCAAGTAATGGATGCTCAGCTAAACTCTGTGTTCCACCCAGTACACAGGTGCATGCGAGTGATGTCTGTTAGCGTAACATTCCATCCGGGTTCTGGAATGAAGCAACGACGTGCGGGCTAGACGCCAAGTGCGATGACAGCGTTGTAGAAAATGATGCACTGTGGGCACTGTGACCTCCCCTTCTAGGGCTGGAAACAGGGGGGGCTGGAACAGCACTGGAAGGGAGACAGACCTGTAGCAGACACGGGTAGGGAATTGTGAGCATTTTCTATCCATACCAGAAATCTACTCCATGAAGCGGGGGAGTGGAATGCCAGACAGCACAACATATGCTCCAAATCCTGGTTAGCACGCTCTGCCTGACCTTTAGTCTGGGGATGAAATCCTGAAGACAGGCTCACTGTGGCACAGAGTAACCTGCAGAACTCCTGCCAGAAATGGGAAACAAACTGGGGACCCCTGTCAGAGACAATGTTAGTCTGCAATTCATGGAGCTTGAACACATAGTCTATCAATAACTGAGCAGTTTCTTTTGCAAAGGGGAGCTTAGGAATGGGAATGAAGTGGACCACCTTAGAGAATCGGTCAACCACAGTAAGTACCCCTCTGTGCCCTTCAGACAGTGGAAGGCCAGTCACAAAATCCAAGGCAACATGTGACCAGGGCCGCCGAGGTACAGGTAGAGGTTGCAAGAGTCCTGTTTTGCGCACAGACAGGGGAAGCAGTGATATAGCTTCGGACATTCTGAAGCATCGTTGGCCACCAAAAACATTTTCAGAAGGGCAACAGTTCCCTGGATTCCTAGTTAGCATGGTAGGAGGGAAGAATGTCCCCATTGGAGCATTTGAGGACCTAGAAACCTAGGAGCATAGAACCTATTAGGAGGCCCCCATGCAGGAGGATGGAAAAAATGCTGGACTGCCTAGACAGCCTCCTCAATACCTCAGGATATGGTTCCAACAAAGCGGCTGGGCGGCAAAATGAGACTAGGGTCATCCTTAAGGTCCTCCACCTCAAACTATTGAGACAATACATCTGGCTTGTGGTTCTTCACCCCTGGTCTAAAAAAAAACAAAGTTAAAGTGAGCAAAAAAAACAGGGACTATCTAGTTTGACGGACATTTAGGTGTTTAGCAATCCGTAGATACTCGAGGTTCTTATAGTCAGTCAAGACTAGTAACGGCTCTGTTGTCCCCTCCAACCATTGCCTCCACTCCTCCAGGGTATTACATTACAGCCAGCAGTTTGCGGTTTCCAATGTCATAGTTCTTTTTGGTTAACGTCAGCTTATGAGAAAAGAAAGCACAGGGATGAATCTTGTCATCCTTAGCAGAGCGTTGGGACAGAATGGCTCCAACTTCTGTACCTGGGGCATCAACCTCGACAATGAACTGCCTAGATGGGTCAGGAAACTGCAAAATGGGATCAGAGGTGAACGTACTCCGTAGGTCAGTGAAGGCATCTTGGGCCTCAGGGGTCCACTGAAAAAGAACTTTGGAAGATGTGAGAGCTGCGAGTGGGGCAAGAACTGTACTGTAGCCCTAGATAAAACGGCGGTAGAAATTAGTAAATCCAAAAAAGTGCTGCAAATCCTTGCGCGTACAGGGCTGCGGCCACTGGCTGACAGCCCTCACCTTAGCTGGGTCCATCTTGACCATGCCTTCAGCAAGAATGAATCTTAAAAAGGAGACGGAGTGTTGGTGGAGCTCACACTTCCTGGCATTCACAAATAAGCCATTAACCAAGAGCCTTTGGAGGACTTCTTGGACATGCTGCACATGATCCCCCTCGTTCTGGGAAAATATCAGGATATCATCCAGGTACATGAATACAAAGCGATTCAGCATATCCAGGACCTCATTGACCAGGTTTTGGAAGATTGCAGGAGCATTAGTAAGCCCAAAAGGCATTACCAGATACTCATAATGACCAGTAGGCATGTTAATCCTCTGGAGTCAGCTATCCTGCTGGCGGGATATGACAGAAATTTCGCCAAACTGTTTAAATATCTCTGCAAGTTTTGTCATATACACATTTTAAAAACAATCTCAGAAACCATGGATGGTCTACTTTTCAAATATATATAGGTAGAAACTAAATATATTTTTACAGCTTTGTGATATGGATAGAAATAACAAGAGTGACTGACTTAAGCATCTGCGTCTTGAAGCAGCTCTGATCACCCGCCCACTTACAAATCACGTTATTCACATGATAATAACATGATAATCCAACAGTTAGCATTAGGTAAAGAAATATGTGAACATGCCCATTGTGATTGCAATAGACAAGAACACATGTCTGGGTAGTGTTTACACTGATTGGCTACAAAATGGCACACGGATATGTCTGTGCCACTGAAGCTTTGCACCAGTGTTGCTACTTTCAGCACCTAACCCTAATACATATGTTCATGGTTCAGTGGGCTAAGCCTGTATGCCTGTAATCATAAGGTCACCGGTTCAAACCCAGCCTATTTATAATGTGAATAGTGATCTTCAACTGAGAACGGTACGATACACTCCTAATGCAGGTAAAACAAAGGAAGCCTAATTTCAATACTTCCGAAAATTAAAGTTTTGAATAGAAGACAGATTATCCATTTAGTCAGTTTTTTTTTTTCATAATTCTACATAATGATTTCAGTGACATATAAACTTAAATACATGAGAAAGATACGCGGTCGACAATGCCCTCATCCCCAGAGCGTTAATAATTGTTAAATATTTTATTTCCATCAAATCTACCTTTCCAAAGTGATGGGTGTGGGGTGCAGTGAGATTTGACTGATGGGACATTGATATGCAAACTACTACAGGTGTGGGGACACCTATCACATCAATATTCATTGTGCAGGCCAGTGACTTTGAGAAAAATTATGTCACTCTAAAGTTCTAATCCTTTAGTAATCAAATTTCAGAATGTCTCTTTCACCTATGTGTAGCCAACCCCTGTGTCTATAAGCTTCAGAGCTCAAAAGTCTTGGCTAGAAATATATATAATGTGATTTTTTACAATTTCTCAGCATGTCTGAAAATTTGATTTGAAAAGCATATGTTTAAACTTGATTTTGACAAAAAAATAGAATAATAACATTCTAAGTGGTCTCAGATTATTGGTGCTGAGGCTGTGCTGAATAAAAGCAAATGTAACACTTTGGGATAAATGTTTTTAGATAGGTGAAATATTTTAAAATGTCAAGGCATGTCAGACTACCCCGAAAGTGGCTGAGAGGCCTCAGACTCAAGAGGGTTAAATGCTGTCTTCCACTCGTCACCCTCTCTGATCCTGATTAGGTGGTAGGCATTTCTCAGGTCTAGTTTCGTGAAGATCTGTGCACCCTGTAACTGTTCCAGGACTGAAGATAACAATGGCAGGGGGTATCGGTTCTTGACAATGATGTCATTGAAGCCTCTGTAATCAATACAAGGGCGGAGCAAGCCTTCACTCTTACCAACAAAAAAGAAACTCGCCCTTGCAAATGACGAGGATGGTCGTATAATGCCTGCGGCTAATGATTGCCCTATGTACTCTTCCATAGCTGTCCTCTCTGATGCCAAAAGAGAATATAGGCATCCCCTAGGAGGAGAAGGTCAATGGCACAATTAAAAGGGTGGTCAGGCAGGAGGGCTGATACCCGGGACTTACTGAAAACCCCCTGTAGGTCCTGGTATTCAGTGGGTATTTCAGAGAGGTCTGGGGTCTCTTCAGGAGGCAGAGGGTGCCACAGGTAATGGGGTAGAGCATAGACAGTGAGAGTAGCAAGATGGAGCCTAATCAATCTGAGGGTTATGCTTGAGGAGCCAAGGGTGACATAACACCAACGGGACCTGTGGGGAGTCTATTACGAACATAATAATACTTTCAACATGATTCCCAGATACACGGAGACACACCGGTATGGTAGCATGGGTCACCGTTGCCATTCTTCTACCGGTGAGGGATTGTGCCACAAGGGGCACCTGAACTGGTGTGGTGGGTATCTCCCACTGCTGGACCAGGGTGGCATCTATAAAACTGTCCTCAGCCCCAGAGTCAATTAGGGCTGCCAAATATTGTTGCTGTCCGACCATCTACAGTTGCGTCACTCCACAATCAGAAGCTGTGCTCTCCCAGCTGCGTTGCAATTAATGATTGCTCTGCAGTTTTATGCTATGGGCTCATTCGAGTAATAGGTGATGTATTTCATGTCCACAAGTCAACGGTGTGCCGCATCATTCACAGAATTTCAAATGACATTGCTCGTCTGTTGAACACCGTGGTGAAATTCCTCTCAAAACAAGAAGAGGATGAAACAGCGACATACCTCTTCCATGTAGCCGGCTTCCCAAGAGTGTGCAGGGGATAGATCATAGATGGGACCCACATCAGGATTCAAGATCCCATACAATATGAAGATCAATTTATTAACAGAAAAAAAAATCTATATTCAATCAGTGTCCAGTTAGTTTGCAATCATGAAAATAAAATAACGTTGTAGCACAATGGCCTGGCAGTGGCAATGATGCTCAGATATTGGATGAGAGCATCCTTGCAAGGAAATTTGAGGGAAGGAGGCACAAAGACATTCTTCTTGAGGACAATGGTTATCTGTGTCGTTCATGGCTAATGACACCATTCATAAATCTTGCCAACAGTTCTCAGGCAAGTAGTCTAAGTATCAAAATTGTAAAATAGACCTACCTTGTTCAGCTGCATGTTTGACCTTAATTCACAATTTATTAAATGTGATTGATAATAATCAATAGTACCATGTGGCCCCCTCCCTCTTTCCAACAGGAGAGTACAATTTCAGCTTATGTAAAACACGGGCAATTGTTGAGCGGGTCAACGGGCAGCTAAAATGACGCTTCCACTGCCTACATGGCAAGCTTCCTGTGGATCCAGGCAGAGCATGCAGGATTATTCTATCATGTGTAGTTCTGTTCAATGGCGAACCCCAAAATCAACCCCTGGTGAGCCCCAAAATCAACTGAGAAGAATGTGGAGGTTCTCGCTCCACTTTGTACAGCACTTGTACAATACCAGTGTCCAGGTTGGCTAAGACGCCCAGCAGCTTCAGGGGGATCCCGCAGTCTCAGGATGTTCCTCAGGGCAGCTTCATCAACTGAGTCAAATGCTTTACAAAACTTGTGTAGGAAGCTCAGGTAAGTTTTAATATCTCCACCAATATGTATTGAAATTAATTAAATTTAAATTCATTATTATTTAATGATGAATTGCAGTATCCCCATGAGTCTATTAATGTGAGAATCAGTTTAGTTTTGAGCAAAGGAGACTAAGGGGGGACATGATCCAGGTATATAAAATTCTAACGGGTCTGGATGCTGTTCAGCCAAATGGCTATTTAAATATTAGTCTGAATACTAAAACTTGTGGCCATAAGTGGAAATTAGCGGGAGAACATTTTAAAACAAATTTGAGGAAGCACTTCATTACGCAGTGTGTTGTTAGAGTATGGAATAGTCTTCCTACTAGTATAGTGGAAGCTAAATCCCTGGGTTCCTTTAAATCAGAGCCTAATGGCCCCCACTTGTTTGTAAATTTCTTATGTAAAAATGGACCTCGCAGGGTCTCACCACCTTCAGCAGCAGGTAGATCACTTAACCTCTCTCATCAACCAGCTCCTGGAGGCACAAGCTGCCTGTACCGAACTTCCTGATTCCCCACCACGAGCGTCAGCTCCGGTTCCAGTAGGCATGCCCGATAAATATGGGACGCAATCTAGGGGTGTGACTAGTGGATCTCAGACAAGGCTCCAGAACAGTGGCAGAGTTTTCACTAGAACTTCACACCATCGCTGCAGGACTGTGCTGGCCAGAGGATTGCTTACGGATTCGGTGAGCCCTTAATCCAGACATACAGGATGAACTCATTTCCAAGGGTGCCTCTCTGTCTTTCAAGGAATTCATTGTCTGTTACTCTGGATAACAGCCTTAGAGAGCACTGTTGTCGGTGGGCTCACCAGCATATGACACCCCCTGCAGCCACGGAAGAACTCTCAGAACCTATGCAGCTTGGACACTCTCCTCTGACCACCACAGAGAGACCCGGATGCACCACGCAGAGTCTCTCCGGACACCAGATCACCTGTCGGACAGCCCCGGTAATGCTACGTGTGGGTGTTTGTCATGTGGAAACTATTACTTTCTTCGTTCTACCCAAAACCAAGGACCCAGTTATATTGTGTCTTCCTTGGCTCCAGGACCATGACCCACAATTTCACTGGTCCTCTGGTGAGTTGTCTGACTGGTCACCCTGCTGTTTCTCTCGATGTATTGCTTTACCCTGTTGTAGCTCTATGATAGAAAGTCCAGAACTGGAGGATCTCCATCATCCCCATCGAATATAATGACTTTCAAGACGTCTTCAGTAAGTCACTTGCCTTTCAACTTCCCCCTCACCAGGATTTTGACTGCGCCATAGATCTCCTAGAGGGGATGCCACTTCCCAAGGGCCGGCTCTACCCCTTGTCAATAACTGAAGAGGCAGCAATGGAGGATTATGTTTGAGAAGGCTTAAAGTAAGGTATTATCCATCCATCTACATCCCCAACTACAACAGGTGTCTTCTTTGTGAAGAAGGATGGGGGGTTACGTCCATGTATTGATTATAGAGCCCTCAATGCTATTACACATAAATGACGTGAACCTCTACCCTTGAATTCCTTATGTGCTAGAACAACTCTGGAAGGCTAAGATCTTCACGAAGCTAGACCTCCGCAGTGCATACAACCTTGTGTGCATCCAAAAGGGGGATGAATGAAAAACCTCCTTTATAACCCATACTGGTCAATATGAATATCTCATGATGCCTTATGGTCTAGCCAACAACCCGTCTATATTTCAAGCATTTATGTATTCCATTTTTCATGACAAAGTTAACCTTCTGGGGATGAGGGCATTGTTGGCGACGCAGCGTACTTTTCGTGTCAATTTCAGTTTATATCTCACTGAAATCTTAATGTAGAATCATGAAAAAAAAGATGGATGAATTCATAATCTGTCTTCGTTTCAAAACGTCTTTTGTCGAAAGTATTAAAGTTCTTTAAATTAAATCAGTAAATTATCAAACCATGTCACCTTACTTTGTTTTACCTGCATTGGGGGCGTGTAGTACCGCTGTCACCCGAAGATCGCTATTCACATTCTAAATAGCTGCATTAGCGCATATTCAAATCGCATTTGCATGGTAATTTGATTAACAGCGCAATAGTGAAACACAATTCAGGAACATCCACATTAGCACCATAAAAGGGGGGTAGGGATGTGGCCAGGTGACAATGGCTCATTCATACACATGTAAGTTGCTACATATTCAATGAAAGGAGCCAGAAATAGTGACATGAGTTTCTCTTATTTATTTATACAAATGAATGTTGCAACTACACCATTTAGTAATCTTCATGTAGCCAAAATTTGGGTGATCAGATATCAGGTATCAAAACAAACTGCTAGCATTGTTTTCTATGAACTTTTATAATGTTCTTACAAGTGTTCCATGCTGCATTTTGCAATGTCTATACTTTGATGTCCAATTTTAAACTTAAATAGCCGACATATTTGCAATACATATTTAAATAAAGATGAGTGTAATGGCAATATATAAGAAATAATTTATTTGCCATGAATTAAGTTTAGGATATTTGAAGAAAAATGTGATCATGCTCCAGTCAGTGAAAGTGTGTGTTTCCTACTCCTAGACCCCAGAGGGTTAAAGAACTGCAGGTGTTCCTGGCATTTGCTAATTTTTACCGCAGGTTCATCAGAAATTTCTGCCAGGTAATTGCACCTCTCTCTCTTCCCCTATCAGAGGAAAAGGTACCCATCTGCAGTGGACTCCGGAGGTTGACCTTGCCTTCCAGAAGCTCAAGCTCGCCTTCTGCTCAGCCCCAGTCCTCCACCAAGCACGTCTTGAAGATCCATTCAAGGTGGAGGTGGATGCATCAGAGACCTGCGTCAGAGCCGTCCTCATTCGGAGGATGACTGGATGACTGTACGAGCCAGCCCCACATTAGTCAGTCGTGGTCAGCTGTTCTACATCCCGCAGCTCAGGACACCCAAGGGTTGTCGCCACCCTCTGATTGGTGGCCTGGATGGCAAATGGAGGTAGAATAGTATGTGGCCTCCTACACAGAGTATGCCCAGCTCAAGGCCTCACACCAACCATCTGCTGGACTACTGCATCCTCTACCAATCCCTTCACATACTTGGTCACACTTAGTGATGGACTTCATAACCGATCTTCTCCTCTTGAAGGGTAATACCGTGATACTCACCATAGTAGATAGTTTTTCAAAAATGTGTCGGTTGATTGCTCTTCCTAAACTTCCCAGTGCAGCAGACCTTGCTGAGTTGTTAGTTACTAACCTGGGTGTTCTGATATTACAGTATCCCTGAAGACATAGTATCTGACCGAGGTCCCCAGTTCTCCTCAAAGGTATTTCGCTCCTTCTGCACTAAGTTGAACATCTCCCTCAGTCTCACGTCTGCGTACCACCCCCAATTAAGCTAACGGCTTGGCGAAAAGAAGCAACTAAGAGGTCTCTAAGGAATTTAGGCTTCTTTTAGACCCACTGAGTGGGCAACCCACCTTCTATGGCAAAATACGTCCTTAACTCCCAAGTAAACCCGGTCAGTAACCTTTCACCATTTCAATGTGTCTTAGGGTATCACCCACAGCTCTTCCCCTGGGACTCCCCAACTAGTGACATCCCTTGAGTGGAAAAGTGGTTCCAGGGAGCTTGGGACATGTGGCATAGAATCCAGCTTGGCCTCTCCAGACGATCTTCAAGAAAGAAACTCCAGGCTGATAAACACCAACGCCCCACTCCTCCCTATCGGATCGTTAAACGCATGGAACCCGACTGCATCCGGTTGCAACTGCCCAAAATTTACCACATCTGTCCCACGTTCCATGCCTCCCCCCTGAAGCCTGTGCGTTATAGCTCAGCTGATGTAGTGGTGCCTCCTCCCTGTATCTTGCAGGATGGTTCCCAAGTATACAAGGTGCAAGCCCTCCTGGACTCCTGCTGTCGAGCGGGTCAACTACAATACCTGGTGGACTGGAAGGGGTTTAGCCCCGAAGAACGCTCCACTTCTTAAGCTGACGAGCGCAGAGGCTCAATGTGAAGTATTGTTGCCATTATGTCTAATGTGCCTTACCGAGCGTCTTTCTATCTTTTGTTCTCCTCGATTGCCCTATCTGCTCCGTCCTGCCCTGGTGTCCTGTCTGCCCTGCCTGTCACGCCTGCCCCAAGACATCATGGATATGATCGAAGTCTGATTTGGTTACATTTTAACTTTACTTAAGGATCATTTAATGCATGTTTTTCAATTTCTAAACACATCTGAAGACATCAGTAGAACAATAACAAAATAATGGACATTTTCTTTGAAGCCACACTGTTACTCATATGGCTGTGCAGCTGCATGTCCCATCCTGTCAGATACTTCAGTCTGAATACATCTTTGCATCAGAACTTTGGAATTCTGCTGCCTAAATTCACAATAGCCCTACTTGTATGTTTCAGAAAATGAAGTGGAATATAGTATGAGAACAATATGGTGAATTTATGTAAATATCAGCATAAAGATTGCCATTATTATAATACAATACATTACGTATTCATGCTGCATTATGTAATAACTTGAAAAAGTGTCAGTGAAGACATCCATCATAGTTTTGTATTACATTTTTTTTCATTATGGAATTTTATTACATTTTCATTATGGAAAAATACACCCCCCACATTTTGTAATTACTGCCACAATATGTAATAATTTATTACTAAATGCAGGGCAATATATATTACTTTCAAGCTGTCTATTACAAAATGCAGCAGATGATTACAAAATGTGGGTGCTATTAAATAATGATGTGATAATTTGTCACATTTTGTTGAGTTATTGCATAACGCGGTATTATTACATAATGCATTGTACAAAGAACCTAGCAACACATTTTTAGTTTGATTCCAGTTCTACTGAGGGATAAGGTAATTCATTGGTTCTCTTAGAGAATGGCGATATCTCCTCTAGGCAAGCACACGGACCTGAATCAGGCTAAATGGGAAAAAGAGAAAATGTGTGGAGATGACAAAAAATTTGCAAATGTAAATTCAGCTGTTTTTTTTTTCATCAGACAGGGATGGCTGTAGACACAGCAGTTTTTGGTTTGCCTCTTTTAAAATGAAAGGGTTTAATCAGAAATGGCAGCTGAATAGTAATTTGAAGGAAATGGACCCATATCGCCAGGAGCAACATAGATACTTCATTTTTTTTAATTAAAACATATCATCAGTGAACTTTATTAGCTCTGCTCAATTCCCCACTTCAGTGATGTGCTGATCTAAGACCAACTGACCATATTCTGTCAGTATTTTTAACAGTTTGGGGTGAATGCCATTAATGCACATTTCCACAATCTCCAGGCTCACAACCACACACCACAGGATAAGATAAGTAACATGTATTAATGTATTTATTAAATGATGAGAAAAACTGTTTTCAAACAAACTACAATGCTAGCCCTAATGACCATAGAGGTTACTTGGATATAAATACTACTACAGCAGGTCTTCAGGTGTTAAGAAAAAACTTTGTTCCCCTTTCATTTGTTCTCAATAGTTAAGTTTCATGGTATCAATACTGCAAAACCTTGCTGACAGTGAACAAAGCCTTAGTATGTTTTCTGTATTTGGTTACATAAAATGTTATAATAGCTTGAATCATTCTGGCCTTCACCAATGGCTAAAGTCGTTGGAAAGTTGGGAAAAGCCCCATTGTATGTATTGGCTAAAGTAGCTTTTTTTTTTTTAAAGTTCCGCAAACAAATTGATACCTGGTACTCCAGAAGCCCGTACAATCAATCAATCAATTCTCATCATTCTGCCTTTTTAACATGCATTAGATAGACATCACACCTCAGGCATATTGATTTCAGGGATCTGCTGGAGAATCAGGGGTGCCAGTGGTAAGATTTGTTGGGGGGGGGGGGGTTATGCCTGTACCTCTGCTAAATACCTGAATGACTTTCATCATTTTCATTTTTCTGTGCACAGATTTACTGCACATTACAATTGCATGGGTATTTGTACAACCCCATTTCCAAATATATGCTCAATATGAATTTGATGCCAGCAACACATTTCAAAAAAGTTGGGACAGGGGCATGTTTACCACTGTGTTGCATCACTATTTCTTTTAAAAATACTCTGTAAATTTTGGGAACTGCTTGCTATAATGTACACTTAAATAAACAAGGCAGCCTCGACTAGGGCACAGATTATTCTGCCCACATCTGACCCCTCAGCTATTCCAATTTGCTCGGATGTTTTCCAACAATTTGAGAATGTTACTATTGCTCAGCTACACAAGGTGGTGGGTCACCTAAAGCCTTCAGGTTCACCTTATGATGCTGTTCTCCCTCGCTTTTTGAAAAAAGTGCTTTCTATTGTAGGCTCAACAATTTTAACCATTATAAATGGCAGTCTTACCTCAGGGGTGGTTTCTAAAATTTACAAACATGCAGTTGTGCAGCTACTTCTCAAAAAACCTGGACTAGATCCAAATCCCCCTGCAAACTTTAGAACAATATCCAAGTTGCCTTTCTTATCTATAGTTCTGGAAAAAATAGTATACAATTAGATAATTTCACACCTAAATGCCTGCAATGTCCAGGAGATTTTTAAATCTGGTTTTAATGCAATGCACAGCACAGAATCTTTTAAAAGTTTTAAGTATATTCTTTTATCATGTGACTCCAGTGACAGTGTGGTTCTTATTTTACTCGATTTAACTGCTGCATTTGATACTGTCGACCGTGAGATTTTAATTTTGTGTTTAGAACATTGTGCTGGGATAACAGATGTGGCTTTGAAATGGTTTAGGTCTTAAAAAATCAAACCTTTTCAGTTCATCTAGGTAATTGTGAGCCCTCCTGCGCTCCATTGTCTCATGGAGTCCCACAGGGTTCCATCTTTGGCCAAATTTTGTTCTCTCTTCATCTGCTCCCCCTAGGCTCAATTCTCAGGAGACATGGTGTCTCCTTTCACTGTCATGCAGATGACTGCCAGATCTATGTTCCCTTAAAAGGAAGGATGGGCTGTCTGGGAACTCTCTGCAAACATGTTTGGAGGACAAAAAATCTTGCATGGCGTAAACTTTTCTTTGTTTTAATAATTTGAAAACTGAGGTGATCGTGTTTGGGCCTTGTTCTGCTGGTGATTCCTCTGTCGATTTGAAAACTCTGAAATCATTCTGCAAACCTGAGATTGTAAATTTGGGTTTTAAAATGGATCCTGAATTAAAGCTTGAAAGCCAGATTCGGTCAGTTGTCTAGCTTCTTTCACCTGAGGCAGCTGGCCAAAATTAAACACTTTCTAGCACGACAGCCCTTTGAAACAATAATCCATGCCTTTGTAACCACTCGGCTGGATTACTGCAATGCACTTTATTCTAGGGTGAGTCAGTCCTCTGTTTCTCGACTGCAGCTTCTTCAAAATGCTGCTGCAGTCTTTTAACCAGCACTCACAAATATGAGCATGTCATCCCGCTTCTAATTCCTCTTCAATCGCTGCCTGTGCATTTTAGGAACCATTTTAAATTGCTTTTATTTGTTTATAAGGGTCTGTCTGGTGTTGCCCCTCTGTACCTGTCTGAGCTCCTTCATTCATATACACCTTCTCGGTCTCTCAGGTCAACTGACCAGCTCCTTCTGAGTGCGCCTAGGACTAGTCGGAAGCTCAGAGGGGATCGGGCTTTTGCGGTGGTGGCACCTAAATTGTGAAATGCGCTGCCTTTATACGTCAGACAAGCATCCTCCATATCTGTCTTTAAATCACTTCATAAAACACATTTGCTCAATTTGGCCATTGGTACAGCATGACATGTTAACATTTTTAATTTGTTTTTTTATTTTTATTTTATTCTGTTTTAATTTAAATGTATTTTATATGTGATTTTTAGTTTTAGTTATTCTGATAGACTTGTGGCACTTTGGTCCACTTCGTTGTCTGTAAAGTGCATTTTAAAGTTTCCATTGCCATTATGTACCGTAGACGATGAAATTCAAACTCTTTGCAATATTGGGTCCTATTTTCCACCACCGCAAAGCGCAACGCAAAGTGCAGCACAAAGCGGTTTTGCTAGCTTTGTACCAGTGAATTACATGCATATTGTACAAGGCTTCAACTATGAAAATAATGAAGTAATTGCCCCTCCAGATAGGGTTCACTGAGAGCATTCTGACAAAAATCACTAGAACCCTCTAACTCTGGCCTTAATATATAAACAGGATTAACGCCTTGTTTGAAAGCCCTTATAAGACTTAAAATGCAAATGATTGCAGAGATATATTCCACCCAATATAATCCCATATTCTACCTGGGTAAGAACTATATGTTTGGTCAATGTGCCAGTATTGACCATTGACTGCTCTGCTGATCCTGGTCCTTCCTTCCACTTGTCTACTCGTCTTATCTATTTCTGTAGGACTGACATTCCTGGAACCTGACCATTGCCTGTGACCCAACCACCTGCCTGGATTGCCCCCCTGGTTTTGTCTGTACTCGATCCTCCAAATAAACCAGTGCGTTCCCGCATATTGGGGTCTGCCTTCTTCCTGATCGCCGGGAGTCACATATACTATAGTACTTTTAAACTACTTCTAGCCCTCTCCAGCTACAACTTATTGATACATAAATATTATCATCTAATTTTTAGTCTATTTCTGAATGACCCCTTTTGATAAAGATAATTGTGGCTGTATCATAGCAGTGGCCCTAATATCTTGAGTATTTCCAGTTCCAGTTACTATTTAACTTATTTCCCTCTCCTCCTAAATTTAATCACAGCACAAAATGAGCAGAGGAAGATGAATTTTCTTGGTGCAAAGCTGATAAAAGTTTCAGAATCTCCGAAAACATATTAGGGGATGAGAGCAACATTACTTCAACTTGTAATTAAAAATTGATTAAGAACACTGTGTTTTCAGGTGTTTTCTTCCTTAGCAGGGAGAAAATGCGTGGTGTTTTACTTCAGTAAAACATGAAAGAACAATAATGTTTATAGGAGATCATGATAGCTGTATTCATATCCTGGTAAGAAACCCTTGCAACATAGAGATAACATACAAACTATATATGTAGATGGTAATACTTCACTGGAGGGGGCACAGGTAGCTTAGTATCTCAGTTACTACTGAAATAAAAATCTTGAACAAATGGTATTAGTAATATATGAAATAAATGAACCATTTGATTAATGATGAATAAATACGGGATCAGTATGTAACTAACAGTTAGTTTCTGGTCAATTAATATGTAAAATAAGAGTGCATTACTACATTATTTTTGCCCCCTCAATTAAAGTGTTACCTATTTAAACCTTACTAAAGTTTATAAGAAAATAATTAATGGATATCATATCTAATTGGTACCCTAAGGTTGTTTTGAGGATATGTGATGTGTCAGAGAAGATCTTTCATGCCAAGTGAAGCATTACAGCACCCTGGGCACCAACGACCCCAGATGCACTGCTCCAAACTTCCTCTCTTCATAATCCCTCCCTTGGGTGCACCTGCATATAAATCCGGGTTAATGTTCTGCACTTTTAATGTTTCCTCATGTTGCTTTAACCTTGGTAAATAATGACCTTTGGCTGTGGTGATAATAGCTGACTGTCTTTGGATAAATATTACCCAGCAACACTGCACACAAGCTACCCTTGTACAAATTAATTGACACAAGTTGTCAAGTCTACACTCACCTAAAGAATTATTAGGAACACCATACTAATACGGTGTTTGACCCCCTTTCGCCTTCAGAACTGCCTTA
>JABFEA020010968.1:0-20494 GCA_019775915.2 Cyphomyrus plagiostoma | reverse complement strand
AAATCCATTGTGGTGGTGTATAGAGCCAAAAATGTTAGAATTGTGTCGATGTCCCAATATTTATGGACCTGACTGTAAGTAGATGTCTTAAACAATTGAGGTGTAACTTCAGTAGTGCTGTCAAGACCATTTTTCTGTGGTCTTGTCTTGGTCTCAACTCCATTTGCTCTCGGTCTTGACTCTATTTAGTCTCGGTCTTGTCTTGGTCTCGCATATAGCGGTCTCAATGGGATAGGGGGAAAAAAGGAGAAAACACCACATCCTCAGAACAGTATCATTATTTATTACGCGCCTCAGTTCAAATGCAACCAGTCAGATGCATCTATTTTAAAAACGTCTCATTGTATACATTTTCTCAACGGACACTGCCAGTGCTTCACAGTCCACACACGTCATACACATCGAATCATAGCGAAGTCGGCAAAGAAATGCCCGAAAATGTCCGCGAAGTCTATAGCATGGTCATAATTCAAATAAATTAGGTATTTTACATTCATTAGAAAGCACGGTCTTGGAGGTGCAAGTCAATCTGGCGGCTCATTTTCTTCAATTCAAAGCAAAGGGTCATTACATAGCCGTATTCATAGCTTACCCGAGGCCTCTGTCCCTGGTATAAGAGACTTAATATGAACATCTTTCTGGTACATCTTATCTCTTTCCCTTGACGAGGTCTGATAAAATGGTTACAGGAGAGGATTGCTGAGAATATTATTTTCTATCTGGCCTCGTAACTATGACATATCTGGGAGATTTTAAATGAGAGACATATGGACAATATAATTGAAAAGATAACATGAATTTGATTTAACGAGTAATAACACTTTACAGCAATGCCTTTTTTCTCTATAGTTGATCTGAGTAATGTGATGTCAATTCTAGCCCTAGTCTGTTTTCGGTCTTGGTCTTGATCTTGCCTTAGTGTGTCTTGGTCTTGGTACCCTCAAGTCTCGGCAGTGTCTTGGTCTTGATACCCTCCGGTCTCGGCAATGTCTTGGTCTCGGTTTAGGCAGCCTTGACTACAACACTATTATTCAGGTTGGATTTAGAGGCTACTTTGATGACAGTGGCTCTTGTTGACTTTTATGTCAGTTATGCTTACATATCTTACCAAAATGGATGATACGAGAGAAAGAGACGTAATAAAGTTGAAAAGTTGTGGAGGGTCAGCATGTGAATACATATTGTAACTGACTTCTAATAGTTAAGTCTAAACTGAACCTTATTTCCCCGTCTATAGTATACATATTTTCACAAGCAGAAAAACACATCTTGGCAATGATAAATGCCATTTGGAAGGTAATTCTCCAGAAAACCTTCAAGCATAATGTAAAAGCAACTAGTTACACATTTGTAGTAAATATCTCAGCATGATGCCTTCTATGGCTGTTTTCCGGTGCCAGAATGGATTCCATTTTCATTCAGTTGAGCAGCTAAAGGTAAAACTACTGGCAGAATCTCACTGGCAGTTATATATCGCATCACTCTCTTCGATAAAGGGCCCATTAATCATTACAAATATTGCATATGCTTTTGCCCCATTTTAAATATGCTAAGCAGTTTCTATGTCCTTGATTTTACAAAATTCAATATTGTGCTTTTCTGGACCTTTAACCTTGTAGGTTTCCCAACCACTGATGTCAGATATATGCATTACAGATTCTGAAATAAGTAAGACTCTCATACGCAAATCTTTTTGGGACACTGACATTATGAATGGAAAAGAAGCATTAAAGTTTCACAGCTTAACTAAAGTACTGATAACTAATGTTCTGGAGAGTAAAGCACAGATGTGTCCAGAAATGCCTAGTTTGTATTCTAGTGTGTTATACCTACAATTCATTAGCAAAGAGCATCTGCTAAAGTACCTGTGAAGTACTGTGAAGCAAAAGTTCCTTCAGTGCTAGGCTTTCATTATTAATTCTTCTGATCTGCATTATGAAAGGATCTAAAAATCCCATCAGTCATAAATACTTTCATAGCAGAAATTTAACTGTATAATCTCAAGGTCTTACCAGTATTTCAATACCATGTTAGCTCTGGGCTTGAGTTGAGTAATTGCAGTGGGGTGTTATTCACTAGCTTGGATGTACTTCAAAGATGGAGACACAATGACCTTTTCAAAAACTGCATGGGATGCAGTTCTGTGACTTCCTGCTGTAGGAGGTATGATGATCATGATAGTCATACAATATACAATTTACCTCCTATAATACACAGCTTACCACAAACTAAATAGACCTTTCCAATAGACAATGCTGTTCCCCACATCTGCATGACTATTATAATAGAGCACTAGGCTCACAAATAGGAAAGTGAGTTCATCAACAAGGAAATGCCACAGATCTTTAGAGAAGGCCATGTTATTTTAGCATGAGATTGAGACAGATATTACGCAGCATTATGAAGCCTATCACGACCGAGTCACATATTGCATAAAGAGGCCCAGCTGATAAAAACAAGCTCAAGGTGTCTACATTGTATGGGTTTTAGGACTGGTGTGTGGTTCAGCAGGCTAAGTCCTTATGCCTATGAGCAGAAGGTTCAGGTTCAAGCATAGCCTTAGCAGAATAATCACATGCCTGTTAAGGGCCTTGCTCCAGGGCCCTTAACCCCCTGCTCCCTGGGCTCCACAAAGTGGCTGCCCCCTTGCTGTCACACCCCCAAGATAGCTATCATTCCTATGAAAAGCAAGATAGGGCAAAATAAATTTCCCTAGGAGGATTAATACTTAATACAGTATCATTATTCCATTCTAAAAAGCAGAATTTACATTTAGACAGTAAGTTTAACAACTTCATATTCTGTGTAACAGTTATATGAGTCGTCTGTTAATCCTAAATATGTAGCATTGAGTGAATCTGGACAAAACCATGTATAACAGCTTATAAAAAATAATTATGTAGATCTTATAATTTTAAGGAATAAATTTCCATCCATGTGATTCTCCACAACCACTTATCCGAAGCGGATGACAATCCACCATGGTGCATAAATTTACACATTACAGGCAATTTAGGAACACCCGTCTCCCTAAAG
Organism: Cyphomyrus plagiostoma; assembly: GCA_019775915.2. Taxonomy (NCBI): domain Eukaryota; kingdom Metazoa; phylum Chordata; class Actinopteri; order Osteoglossiformes; family Mormyridae; genus Cyphomyrus; species Cyphomyrus plagiostoma. The sequence continues at coordinate 17,458 of JABFEA020010968.1, read as the reverse complement.
CACATGACACTGGAGTGTCCAAAGGAAACCTGTGGTGGTACTGTGAGAGCACACCACAGATACAGAACTGGGGGCTGGAACTACAGCCTTGGGGGTATGTAGCTAGACAGTGCTACCCACTGAGCCAAGAAACTACCCTGTATAATGTCCCCAAAACATTAATAAGAATTTATCATAAAATATTTGGATTGTGGTATTAAATGTCATTGGCAGAACTACAGCAGTTATCTTCTAGCCTTAGACTAGTGTAACTTTACCCTCAGGTTTTCAGAGCAGCTTGAGAACTGTTTTAATATTCAATCAGCATGTAACACTGGTGTCCATCTGCCCATCATTCATCTGTTTATCCAGTATACTATCTTTGGGACCTGGAGTCTATCTCAGGCAGCACAAGGCACTAGGCAGAGGACACCCTGAATGTGACGCCCCGAACACTAAAGTCAGTCATAATTATCACCATCACCATACTCAAGTGAAACACTCTTTTGGTGGTAACTAAGTAATTGCTCTTGATGGACATTATTTGCCAGCCAAGATGTACCTGAAAACCACATTGCTTACACATTTCACATCAATAAGTCATAAACTGACATTTACTTGCTAAAGTAAATTCACTTTCATTGTGTGTTTTTCACTGTCAGTGTTATTATTTTCATTAAGCAGTATGTCTATGTAGGAATGTTAAAGATAAGCCATCATTTTCGCTGCCTTTTACAGACATAAAAAACAATCGCAGAATAAATCACAATGAAAGAAATGTACATGCAAATCTAACATATTTCAAAATATAAAATAGTTTATGTTCAAATATACTACATGCTGAAATATAGAATATATATCCAAATATGACAGATACAACATAACATAAAAAAACATAAAAAAACAAAACAATAATGGTTATAAAACTATAACTTTTCATTTTCTGCTTATTTTCATTGTTTTTCATAATAAAAAGCACAACACAATTTGAGACAAGATCCTTTATGTGTCTGATGCTTCATTTTCTGTTTACACCCTTCGTCTTTTCATATTCATATACCAATTTAATTTTGGACCAATTCATCTTCCACAGACAATGTGGTCCACATCCTTTCTAATCAAACTGAGATTAAACGGGGATTCCTGAAGTCCCAGAGCATCAATCGCAGAGTCATACCTGTCAAACCGCAGTGTTGTGCAAAATAATTTGATCCTTTGCCATTCAAGTGACGGGACCAGATTAGCAGAATTTATATCAATACCAATATATTTATGTATAAAATTTCATTATTCTTCTGGAACTGGAGAACATCACTGTAATTATATACATAGTATAGCTAACCTTGCTTTCCACTGTGTACCCACTGGTACGAGAAGAAAATCCTTTTGGAATGCAGCTGCAGTAATACGTGTCATTTTCACTCACAAAGCCACATTAAAGACAAAATTACTTATGCAGTTTTTGCAGATTCAGTACTCAATGGAGTTATTAGTTTGTTCTGAGATTAAACTGAAATGCATGAACATACTTCTGAGTCCCTTCAGTAATCAGATCCCTCCACTTTTCCAGACTTTGCTGTTCCAGATGTTTCGGTTGAATTGATTCTTTCATTGCCATCGTTCAACACAAAATATTCCATAATTAAAAACTGAAAATATATTTTTAAAAATTTTCACAAATATATAACAAATAATAGCTGAAATCCCCTTTTAACTGAGGTATCTGGAGCCTGTCACTTTGTAGGATCACCTTTTGCAGAAATAACAGCTGCACAACTTCCTCGCTGTCCTCCTACTAGCTTGGCACACCTGCATTCGGACAATTTCTCTCCCTTGCAGATCCAATCACAAGGGATGGGAAATGTGGTCGAAGCATGATATGCAGACTTCTCTACAGATTTTCTGTGGGTTTCATCTCCAGGACTTGGCTGGGTCACTCAAGGACATTCAGAGACTTGTTCTCACATCACAATCTTGGCTGCAAGCTTCTGGTTGTTGTCATGCTGAAAGGTGAATCTTTGCTCTACTCTTTTCTGTGTTCTCTGGAGGAGGTTTTCTTCAAGGACCTTTCTATATTTGGCTTTGCTCATCCCTCAGTGCTGGCTAATTTCCCAGGCGCTGCCATTGAAAAGCATCCCCTCGGGATGAGGGTGTCATCACCATGCTTCACTGCAAGAATGGTTTGGGGATGAACATGCTAGTTCTTGCCAGATTTTGTGATTTTGTGTGTGCATTCAAGCCAAAGAGTTCAATTTTGTTTCATGAGTAAATCTTCTTCTACTGTCAGAGAGCCCCTTGTGGTGGAGATTTTTATACACTTTTTACCAGATCTATGCTTTGATACAGTCCTACCTTGCATCTGTTGAGAGTTCCTTGGACTTTGTGGATTTTCCTTTATTCTGCCATGCTCTGTGAACTCTGGGACTATATAAAGATTTTTACTTTTCTACAAAATAAATACCATACGGTATGACTTCAGGTCATCCCTGGTAGTGATTTAGGGGAATCTGATGGCACAGCACTACGTCACTGATTTCCTGCGTCCGCATGTTTTATCCCTCCTGAGACAGCACCCTGGTACAGTCTTTCAACAAGACAACGCCCATCCACACATGGCATGTGTGTCTGTGGATTGCCTACGTCATGTTGAGGTCCTGCTGTGGCCAGCCAGGTCCCCCGATCTTTCCCCATTTGAACATGTGTAGGATCAGCTGAGACGTCAACTCAGACCTTGTGCCAGTCTGCAGGATCTCAAGGGCCAGTTACAACAGCTTTGGGCCGATTTGCTGCTGGAGAGGAGTTTTGACTTCCAACATAGAAACCACCATAATACTTATTAACAGGAAGGAAGACTAATTCTGCAGTCATTGTTAGCACTGCCTGTCACTTACCACTTACCGTCTTTTGACTGATTGAAACTTATTCTAAAACCACAATATTCATGTACATCATATACCGAAATCAAAGGATTGAGATAAAATATGGAAGAAGTTGATTGTGAGGTGTAGAATAAACAGTACTTCATAACCTAAATGCCCTGCTCCACATATGAAGCAGCAAACAGTAACCGGTTATTTTGAAGAGGAAAGATGGTGTTCTGTTTCCTGCAAATTGTGCATTGTGGACAGTGTGGTGGTTTGGGAAGGGCTGTCCTAGTCTGTGGGGCTGTTCTAGTTTGGTAGAGGTAGCGAGTGGAAACCGCTGATGGTACACATGACAACTGTGTTCATGTCAGTCCATATTATTTTCTGTCTGATTTCTGAACAATTGCGAATTGTCAAAAAAATGTGAAAAGGTCCATCCCATAAGGACATCTCAAAAGTGACCAAAACATCAAGAAGAAAGTGTGGAGGGGATATTAAGGGCTGAGGGTGGGTGTGAATAGCCAGGCTGGGGTCAGTTTTACATGTAGCAGGGAGGGAAAGGCTGACAGTCAGGTACGGCTGCACAACTTAAAGTGATGGAACACTTTAAGGAAATGGGCAGGACAAGATGACAATGACACAGAGAGGGGAAGATGGGAAAAGTGGTGTCATTTTGGAGGCAAAGGTTTGGCCATACTCATACTCCCACAGTGATATTATTTTGGCCTCCAAGGCGAAGCTACGTGTCTCCATCCTTACCTACCAAAAGGTTCACCATGATGGATTTTACTTTCCATCCATAGCACATCATTAGACATGATGAGTCAAATCAGGAAAACTCCAGGAGCACATAACTTTTGGAAGAGAACATATAGAATGCAACTGCTGAAGAACAGCCAGTTCAGCCAGTATGATGAGCAAAGCAGAAATGTACCCAGAAGTGGCACTAGGCACTGTGCAGTACCGCCTCCACCTGCTCCTGTGGAGATGATTAAAGACAGGGAGCAAACGCTGCCACTAATGCGGCCACACATCATTTGAGATTCACTCAAACCCGAGGACAAACACCAATGGAATCAGTCAGAAAAACTCACCATATCAACAAATCAAGGACATCAGTGAAAAAGGGAACATTTGTATAGCACTAAGCAGAGACAACAGACAGTCTTAAGCTGACCAGAAAAACAACATATTTCAAAAAATATATATTATACCAATAATAAATGTTTCTCTTAGCAATGAGTCATCGATTTTGCTGCAAGGTCTATTAAATGGAATAAGCAAGGTCAAAAATACAGTATGAAATTATATAATAACTATTGCCTCTAGATCATCTGAAGTAATGAGCCATGATGGAATTTCTCCACTCTAAGGGCCGCCATGCAGCAATGAAACTCGCTATGATGTTCAGACATGTCTTCAGCTTTCCAGTTCAGCAGCCCAGCACTATAGAAGCTCCATCAATTAGTGTAGACTTCTATCCCAGCTGTAACCCATCAAAGGCACATCAAAAGCTCCCCAGTAACTTTAAACATATTGCAAAACCTTTCAACTTTGATTTAATGCTTGAAAACTAAAGTTATACAAAAAAAATCACATGTGTACATGTGAAGGAAGATAAAGCATTAAGACATGTCTTGTGCAACGTGATATACAAAGCACTCTCTCATATAGGATGAGACAATATAGCTTAAAATCTTTCTTAAGAATGTATTATTAATTGAAAAACAGCAATAAACCTAGATCCTCATAGCCTGAAATACAGAAAACAAAAGACTATAGCTTAAGGCACAGACATTAACCCTAAAAGACTATAGCTTAAGGCACAGACATTAACCCTAAAAAACTATAGTTTAAGGCACAACTATTAACCCTGAAAGACTATAGCTTAAGGCACAGACATTAATCCTAAAAGATTATAGTTTAAGGCACAGACATTAACCCTAAAAGACTATAGTTTAAGGCACAGACATTAACTTTAACCCATACTGCATGTCATGTCTCCAAAGAGACAAAAGAAACCACATTACTAACAAATATGTAGTTTGGCCTCAGGAAATGCATCAGAATTGCTATCAAAGCCCCATTCAATGAGTCTGCAAAATTGTTAGGTGTGAAGCTTGTTCTATACCTCTATAAGACATTATGTCCGTAATGGATTGCAATAAAATCAGCAAAAATTTCTGCTGTATACAAGCTGAAACAAGACCACACCAAGGAAGGATCATTGTATTGTGCACCAAGCATTACAGAACCCCATGATATCTACACCACCTACAACACCCTGTGTTATCCCACACCGTGTCTCAACACCCCTGGTACAGTCTTCTAAGAAGACAACGTCCATTCACACACGACGACATGTGTGTCTATGGACTGCCTGTGTCATGTTGAGGTCCTCCCACAGCCAGCCAGGTCATTGCAATATAGTCATATGACCTTTCATCATGGGCAGATTCATTTCATTTCCACCACTCTGTCAGGATGCTTAAGATTTTTGTGTCACTGACTATATTTATATTTCAATTTGTTTTCACATGCATTTCAGGACAAATGTATAAATAAAGCTTGACATTTCTGGGTTAAATATTTCAAGCAACAAACACATTAAGGGAAAAAATCTCGACAGCATTTTCCATGTTGAAGTCTTGACTTTATTTTCCAATGAATTTAATGCATTTTTGTCAATCATAACATCTGTCTAAGAACTATTTCTTTGACAATTCAACCCAAGCAAATTCAGAACAGAATATCAGGGAAAATGTTTGTGCTATATAAATAAAATGTAACTGAAAGGCATGTCTATTTAAAATAAGTAATCTATTCTGAATACACATTATATTAATATTATTATTATTAATATATTCTTGCATTTATTACATTTTCTTGTAAATAAGACTTAAGATTTCAAAGACAGAAAAATGGTATAATTCACAAAAAGACTGTATAAGTACATTAACCTGTGAAGATTACAATGTGTCATAAAGATCCAGGACAACATACAAGTTGATTTACCGCTAGGCTGAGCAGGAATATTACTCTCATATGTCAAACATGTCACACAAGAAAAAAAATGTTGTATCTATGTCAAAGTGTTATCTTTGATAGAAACCCCTGATTCATGCCTAAGAAAAGGAGAATGGGTCTGTGCCCTACTGTCAGCCTCCTTTGTTTTAAACAATACCATAAGAGTCACTTTCCAGAAATCTGAACATTAAACCTTCAACCTCACAAAATAAATATTTCTGAAGGGTTTCGATAATTCTGTTGCAAGGATTTTACAGTACTAAAAGTTGTGTCATTTTCACCTGAACACCAGTTCCAGCGGAAAAAAACAAGACTGGATTGTTGGACAGCACAGAAAACACAAATATGATTTTGAGTCAGACTGCCAACATATCATAAGTAAATAAACCATGTAAATGCAATCAGCACCCTTCTCCATTTCCAAGAAACAGCATCTAATTCCGGACACCATATTTCCCTCATAATCACGAGCAGTAGGGTCACTTACAGTGTCACCTGCCGGGGGTTAACACGTGCTAACCTTAACTACAGCCTGGCTGTGGTAATCTGTTTTTGGCCCTGTGTTTAATCAGTGGAGACCTACTCCCCCTGAAGATCCAGCCAAGGGGAATTCAATTACTTTGTTCCATTTATCACAGCCAATCCTGATTCTGTCATGCAGGAAAAACGTGTACAGTTAGTCTTCATCCCTCAGCTCAAGCTGTCTAGGCCCAGTACAGCAGACAAGAGACAATAAATATTGTCACTCTTTGCATTTTGGGCTATATCTGCCACTATGCCAAAAACTGACACAAGATACAAGTTATTTAAAGAGAAAATCAATGAAGTTTCAAGACATGAATTACCTTGTACTAATCACATATAACTTGTAAACTGAATGAATGAAACAGAATTTTCTTGAAGACTGTACTTTCAGTATTGTGTCTGATCAAACCAATAAAACATAATAAGGAAGACATGCAATTCCCTTCTAAAGACCTCTCTATACGCATTACCCATGGCATCCAATCAGGACCACTTTTGGAAGATCCAAACATTGCATTATTCATTAGAATCTGAGGGACTGACCTAATGACATTTACTGATGTGTTGCTACATGGTTATGTGTTTCTCTTGTCTAAGCAGCCTTTTTTAGTCATTCATCATGAACATATTTCTGCAATGCAGAAATTCTAAAAAGAGCAGTCATTAGTACACTATAACAGTATCTATATATACACCACATATAAGATTTATCCAAGGATTATTTTCAGGAGCTGAATTTGAAGGAAAAACCATGAAAATGGGGACCAAAAAACATCCTAAAGAAATTAGAAGTACACAACAAAATGGGTACGAAATTATATATACATATAAATGTAGCTCAGTGGGTACTGCTGGCTTCATAATTAAAGAATAAAAGCATCAAATATTACTTAGATACTGCCTAGACATGCAAGGGCAGCTACTGCGTAGCCAGCAATTACTATGAAGGACCTATAGAATCTGGTGGTAGACAGTGCAAAATCAGGCCACCAAAGCCCATATCAAGAGCCCTACATACACTGATACTTAAAAAAATAAACCACTCAAAACAAAAGAAGTCAAAGCCTGCCTGGGATTCTGCAGACAGAACCGCAAGGAGTTGTGGTGCAGTGAAGCCAAAACTGGCCAAAATGCATGGTGCTTTCTGTAGTTCAAGGTAACAATGCCCATACCACAAAAACATCATTCCATCAATCAAGAATGATGGTAGCATCATTATGCTATGGGGATGGTTCTCACCAGCAGGGTTATCCAGTCATAACTGAAAGAATGAACTTATCAGTGGTGCTAATTACTGCAAGGGAGCCAGATTCAACTGAATTAACTTTTATATAGTGACATTCTCAATCTGGTTGGCTTAAAGCACTTAACACAGAGTCACAATAGCACATACCAACATATCACAGTTTAGAATAACAGTAGTGAAAATGGATCATAAGAGAAATAAATTAAACTCCAAAAACTGATAGAATAAAATGGCTGGAAGCTTCACAAGAAATTCATCTTTAATCAGGACAATGAACCCACAACAAAAGCAATGCTGGCAAACAACAATGGCAAGAATGTAAATGTCAGAGAGCAACCCAAAGTCCTGGCTTTAACTTCAAGAATGTATAGCATGATTTAAAAATCCCACAGTCCAAATATGCTGTCCATAACCATAACAAGGGCACAAAACTCAGACATACAGTCATAGACTCAAAGCCGTCATTTTGGCAAAACGTGGTTCTACCAAATAGGCCTACTAAGTGTGATATTGGAAATTATTAGGTGTATTAGGCTAATATTTCAGTTTTTGAACCAGTGCACCTCCCAATATTCCTTCATCTACTCTCCTCCAGTCACAAGACCTTTGTATTTAAATTAAATTAAGTTTTGTCCTCCCCATTATCAAACTCTCTCCTACTCCTTTGCATGCAAGGCATTGTACAGATCAGAGCAGAGTATTCATTACTACATACTTATGAGTAGCTCAATGGGGAGTCTGCCTCTCAGTATGCAAATTTGTCGTCTTATTAAAGGAAGCAGTAACCTAGCAGAGCCTTTTATGAGTGTTAGCAAGACATTTCTGCAGCAACATTCACTGTCACGCAGAGATGTCACTCTAAACCTCAAGCCAACAGTCATCAGGTAAAACTAGTTAACAGAGTTAACTCTGGAACAGCATCCAGTCTGTTGGCATTGAAAAGCCATTTGTGTACTAAACCTTAACACACTACCATAAATAAATTTTTAAAAATTCATTATTCATTCAGGTAAACAACACAGGAACATGATGACCCTGGAGCCTATCCTAGGAAACACCAGTATGTCACAGGGAACATACAATCATACGCAATGGGAAGTATGGGGAGTGGTGTGTGTCTCAGGATACCTGTGATCGGGAAGTCACTGGTGCAAATTCCGGGTTTGGCAGAGTGATTTCACTCCTGGGCTCTGGACCAAGGCCCCTAACAGGGACCGGCTGACCCTGGACCAAGGCCCCTAACAGGGACCGGCTGACCCTGGACCAAGGCCTCTAACAGGGACCGGCTGACTCTGGACCAAGGCCCCTAACAGGGACCGGCTGACTCTGGACCAAGGCCCCTAACAGGGACCGGCTGACCCTGGACCAAGGCCCCTAACAGGGACCGGCTGACCCTGGACCAAGGCCTCTAACAGGGACCGGCTGACTCTGGACCAAGGCCCCTAACAGGGACCGGCTGACTCTGGACCAAGGCCCCTAACAGGGACCGGCTGACCCTGGACCAAGGCCCCTAACAGGGACCAGCTGACCCTGGACCAAGGCCCCTAACAGGGACCGGCTGACCCTGGACCAAGGCCTCTAACAGGGACCGGCTGACCCTGGACCAAGGCCCCTAACAGGGACTGGCTGACCCAGTTTTCTTAAATGTCTGTCACTCTGGATAAAAGTGCCGGCTAAATAAATAATATGTAATAAAATATAGATACAGCAGCTCGGTTTCCCACATGCTTCTGGAGTGTGGGAGGTAACCTGAGTGCCCAAACATCACAAGAAGAACATGGAAAGTCCACACGAACAGAGAAGGTCCTGAACCACCAGCCCTAGAGGAATGAGGCAACATTGATACTCACTATGGCACCCAGAATTTACCTGGGAGTTAGTGTTCAAGACGGCTATGCTCTCTACATTTAAAAATAAATGCTGTACTTATATTACAATTTCAAACAAATTCAATGCTAAGCAATCCCTTCAGCATTCATTGTCATCCATATACTATGTGGAAGCTAAGGCAACTGCGTGTGCATGTCCAGTATGGCCAAGTACAGCTGTTTCCCTGGATTTTAATAAGGTTTACACACACATACACACACTGGTGGCAGAGCCAGCTGCTGATGACACTCCCAGACTCAGATAACACACAACAACAGAAGTCAAACACCAACAGGTGTGCTGGTAGCACGGCCAACCGGGCAGCACCCAGAGCCCCACAACTAACATGCTGTGCCCTTCTGTGACAGGAAACTGCACTTTTTGGGAGGAATCAGTAGACAAGGGTCTGGAATGACCTCCGAAACTGCATAACCTATATAGCAGATCGCTGCTCATTCAGATGATGCACTAAAAATTATATAACAATCTTAGTTAATATTCATTGGAAGCCCTACCAGATAACATGATCCAAACTTTCCTGTTACAGGAAATAACAACGTCCTCTGCTGGGAAGCTGCCTGCGTCTCCTTCAGGATGCACTTGCTGATGAGGTCAGTCTGTGATTGTCAGTGCAGCCAATCAGTCTCAGATGTCACTCAGTTTCTATGAAAGTCAAGATGACTCGTATTCTGTCCCCTCACCCTTGTAATCGAACACTGAATCACCCTGCTTTTAAAGTTAACCAGGCATAATAAACCGCGTATTGAACCAGTGATACAGTTGTTATGCTGCTGTGTTGTTTATGTGGCAGCTGTGTACTCAGCATGGGCTCAGACTAACAAACTATCAGCCATTATCACGACATAGTTCTCACCTTTCCGAAAAGCTGATTTAATGGAATTATATCTCTGCTTTGCCTCCATTAGTCTTATTTTATTAACTACTACTGAGAAATTTTGTGTCCATTTTCATATAATTGCTATTTGTATTGTGCTACAAAGCAGAGTGTATTAAAATATTATTATTGTTAGAAAAGTACTAGTAATAATCATATAGAAAAATAACTGTTCTCACTGTCCCTCATTGACTCACACCATTAAGCCAGAAAATAACACATCATATCTACATTCTTTCCCAGCTCCCACACAAAAAGACGTATAGCCTTTGCACCTTTGTTTAAAGTACAAGACAATCTCAACAGACCTCCCTAAAACGACTGGTGACCTAGCTCTTGAACTCACCATCACGGTGTGGCGATATACAGGTAAGTGACCCAGCCCACCCCCCTCTGGGAACGCAGCTGTGCATTAACATTATATTCCACAAGACATAGAGGTAAATCAGTTAAATCATTTCTACGTAATGTACCCAAAAATTAGCCTATCTCCATATTTCTTGTGCAAAGAAAATTATTTGAAATATTCATTTATATATATAATAAATTATTGCATTGCAGATGGTTTGTACAAATGTATTGCAGGTGAATGGTTTATACAATTAAAAATAATTTGCAACTACAACCGTTTTTTAAGTAAATAGGCAATTTAACTATATATCAAAACACGTCGTCATATAATGTTTTGGTGTTTTATTTGTGGTTATAATGATTTGTAAGAATTTTCCAAATATTGTGTTATGTTTTAAGTTATAACTTGACATAAAAATACATAGTATGAAAAAAAAACTCAAAGCCCGAATATTTTCAGCGACCACTCGTCTTCATCAGTTTCTTCCTGCCTGATATCAGCGCCCTTTCACTTGCTTTATGTGAGTCGTCGCAATACATGAAAAATACTCAATCAAGCTGGAAAATTAGACACAGAGAAACCTGCCAAACACTGGAGAGACTGACAGCGCGCAGTGCCGAAGCGGCGGAGGTACAGTACGGTCACTCTTAAGGAGTTTTCCCGCAGGATGGATGGATGAGGTCGGGATGAAGACGGAAGCTGGCAGCGCGGAGAGGGGGAGAGCTTGCTGAACATGACCGGGATTCAGCAATAAACACCCTGTCAAGCAGCCGTGTATACACACACACACACACACACGGAAAAAGTGATGAAAAGACAAAAACTCACCTTTAACAGGGAATGTTGGGTGGGATCAGAGAAAGAACGAAAGTGTGAAATTGTTAAACACAGACAAGGGTTTGGAAAGCGGGGTGGAGGGAACGGGAAAACCAAATAAAGAGGCTAGTCATTCAGCAGGAAAAAATGTTCCTACGTGTGAATAAAAACAATAACATATATAGTAAAGTCCCTATCTTTGACGGCTAATGGGATGAGAAAAATAATCCAATGAGGGCACCTCGTCTTCAGGTAAGATGTCTGGTAAATTCTCCAGCACACTGCTCTGCGCGGAGAGCTTCGCCTTCGCTGGTCCACCGACCGCACTTTCTCTCCCTGCTCCGCTCGATGCTCTCCGGGGTGACGTCAGAGAGAGCTTGTCTGAGAGCGCCGCACCTGTCAGCAACAGCGGGGACGAGCGCGGTGGCCAGCCTGTTATAACGCCACGTGTAGGTTGTGGCTTACACATCAGCGTTATTCAACAGGAATTCCCCTATTTTAAGCCCTAAGGCAGACATGTGCACTCCCATATAAATATACAGCCATAAATAAAGGATTATACTGGATATAGTTATTTTAAATTTAGTCTATATACCCAATACGGTTTAGCCAAAGCAGTGCTGTGTTGAACCGGGAGCATATCCCAAGGTGCCCAGATTACAAAACAGGAACCTATAACTATACAGTGGTACCTCGGTTCTCGAACTTAATCCGTTCCGGGCTCTGGATCGAATCCTAAAAAGTTTGAGTTCTGATCAAATTATTCCGATAAGAAATCATGGAAAACCAATTAATTGGTTCCCGGCACCTCAAAATTACACCTAAATATGTTTTTTTTTCCATTTAAACACAAAATGAACAGGATCAAACAAGAAGAGCATTTTTTTCTTAATGGCTTCCAAAACGATAAAGATCAGATGGGTTAGCAGATATTAAAATAAACAAGCAAGACAGAATACTACAGTAAGAACATGATTGACATACAGATATGTAATAGATAGCAAGTGAGTCATGAAAAAGAGAAAGACAGACAATACAGTGGTTCCTTGGTTCTCGAATTTAATCTGTTCCCGATTGACTCTCGATGTTTTTTTTAGCATTTAAACACAAAATGAACAGGATAAAACAAGAAGAGCGTTTTTTTCTTAATGGCTTCCAAAACGATAAAGATCTTATCCCCACATTGCCCCTGTCCTGCCCCACCGTCTGCTCCGATAGTGCCATGCCCCCTCGTTAACCTCGTGTGGGATCCCCATGTGAGCTGGTTCTGGTTGTTGTCATTAGTCCTTCGTATTAAGTCCGCGTTTCAATTTGTTTCCCCAGCCCTGTCATTGGGTGCGTTCGACTTGCTTAAAGCACTGGCTTAAAGCAACGCATTCTGATCCTGACGCAATGCATTAGGGTTAGATGCATTGCGACCTCTCACCCGACTGCACAAATTGGAACCGTAACAACACACCTTTGTCCTTATTGGCTGAAGAGTTTAGTTACACGCATAACATTTGTATCCCAGGCAGTTCCGATGTGTACTCTGCTATTTCTCCAGAATATCACATAAAGCAGTGAGAACTGGTTTTCAGTTAATTTAGCTGGTAAAATAAAGTTTAAATAAATGACATAAATGCTCTAATAGTACACATAAGTTAGTGGTTAATTTATTGTTAGTCATTGTAATGTTACGCTGCTTTATTTGGTTAATCGTCCAGTCTATGAAGAAGGCATTCAAGTAAGAATTGCATTATAGTATGACTCATTTCCTGGCGCGTACAATTTATATTAGGTCAGCACTCACGGTTCGACTTCTGATATTCAGATCGAGTTCTAGGTAAAACTGGTTTGTTCGACTTTCAAGAAATTTGAGTTCTAGTGAGTTCGAGAACTGAGGTACCACTGTATATTAATTATTCCTTTTATACCAAACGTTATCTGTTATGACATCTACAAGAAACCATCTTGCAGGTGCCTCGGTGGGATGCACTGTCACCTCACACTCATGTTCTCCCTGTGCTCTGCTGCTTTCCTCCTCTGTCCAAAGACATGCAGTAGGGTTAACTGGTATCCCTAAATTGGCCATAGCGTATTCTTGTGTGTGTGTGCCCTACACCCCAGGTCTGCCCCTGCCACATGCCCTGTACTGCCTGCAATAAGAAGTTAGAGGGATGAAAAAAAAGACATTTAATTTTCGGAAACAACAATTGTTCAAAATGAATTCCCCATGGACATAATTATAATGGATAGATAGGGGAAGTAGAGTTTTTCGTGGGGGGTGATGGCAAACTTATGTATAATATAAAAAGCTATTCCTGATTTAAGCCAGTAAATACGTATTTATGAATGAGGGCTAAACAAAGCCAATGGAGTTCACTAAATTTTATGAGTGCTTAAAAGATTGATATATCAACCTATTATTTATGTTTATTAATTTTCTGAAGTTGTTCTAAGTTCTGAAGAAATGGAGAGAAAATCCACCTGACTCAAATTTCAAAATCTGATTTATGCGTAGTTTGAAAATTATATCCAAAACATTTAAGGATTCATCTGAATGTGAAACATAATCACACCCAAACTGTTTATAGGAGGAACACTTCAAATAACCTCGAACCATGAACAACACGAGTGCTTTAAGCAAATTATCTGGTCAGGATGCCTCCTGGAGATCTCCCTGTTGAGGTGTTTCGGGCATGTCCTACTGTGAGGAGTCTCCGGGAAAGACCCAGGACAAGCTGGAGAGTCTCCCAGCTGGCCTGGGAATGCCTCAGGATTCCCCCAGAGGAGCTGGACGAAGTGGCCAGGGAGAGGGAAGTCTGGGTTTCCCGGCTTAGGCTGTTGCCCCTGCGACCTGACCCGGAAAAGTGGTAGGAGATGGATGGATGACCATACTAAATCCATAGTTACAAATGCAACACAGAATGACATAATTGTTGACAGGGGCTAAGTGGATGCAGTATTAGTAATAGAATTTTGAAATATTAAAAGATTTATTTGGTGAACTGTGATGAACTGTAAATAGTTAAGTAATGATAAATTATGCAGCATCTTGTCTAGCTTAAGGCCATTACAGGGTCAATACTCTATGTTCTACATAGTTGAATCTTTATATAATAGTAGAAAATATCATGGACAAATAAAAAGTATCTCTAGGGTTCCAAGGTCAGCCCATCCCCCTGGGTATGCCAACAATAACCAAGCCAGAGACAGTGTGTGTTGTGTAGGGCTATCTTCTTTCGTGCCCTCTATGGGTCAGCTCAGCTCGTCTGTATCCAGTCTTCGGTCTTCTACTTCGGTCCAGAAGCCAGTGGAGGGTCATATTTATTCATTCCAATTATATTCCAGTCTGCTATAAGGAAAATAATATGTGATTTGTACTCCCTAAGAGTAGAGCATTACAACAGTACAATAATACAATGTAACACAGCACTATTGAATAGTATATTCTGTATATTCAAGGATGGCACCCAGTGATTTCAGTGATCTATTAGGGACATGTACTGTAATAATCATATCACTGAGGTAGAGAAAAACTTGGCAACATCTAAAAACTAAGAAACTAAAAAAAAAAATCACTCAACCAGTTTAAATGGGTAATTATGAATAAATAGATACTTGACGCAGCTGAGAGGTATATTTGTGGGTCATCAGCTTATGGCTTAAAATTATATGCTTAAATATCCTTCTAGCGTGCCAGCAGCCAGTCCACCGGCAGTCAGACTAGATAATCCACCAGAAGCTCAGCAGGTTTGGACCTGGTTAGAACTTGGATGGGAAACCAACTTGGAAAGGGAGTTGCTACTGGAAGGGGTGTTGGTGTGGCCATCAGGTTAGCCCGTCCTTTGGATCTCATTGCCTCAGTGCAGTAATGGGGACACCGTGCTGTGAAAATGGTACTGCCCTTTGGATGAAATGTAAAACTGAGGTCCTGACTCTATAAGGTCATAAAAGGTCCCTGGGCATACTTCAAAAGAGTAGGAGTGGTACCCCAATGCCCTGGTTAAATTGCCCACTCTGGCCCTTTCAAATCTGCCCTCCTAATCATCCCCTATATCTAATCGGTGAATTCTCCCCTGCCCCTTCAACATCTTAGCTACTGTGTGGTAAGTGTACTGGCACAGAATGGCTGCTGTCGCATGCTCCAGGTGGGGGCTACATGGTGGTGGGTGAAGTGGATCCTCATTGCTCCAGTTAAGTGCTTTGGGTGTTTGTAAAAAAGAAGTGGCATATAATGCAACATTCATTTAGCATGTAGCAAAACTGATCCCTGTGGAACTATAAATTTCACTGGCAATATTGATAAGACAGTGCTGTTATATGTCTGAACTTACTGGTGAAGACTGTTCAGACAGGAGGCAAACCACTTAAGGAAGGTTCTGTATATTCCAACCTAATATTGACTGGCTGAAAATGTCAAAAGCCTCAGTGAAATCTAGCAGAATAAGTACTGATGCATTCCCTGAGGACAGCAGTAAATAATTTACAACTCTCATTAAAGCTGTTTCAGTACTGTGGCTTTGCCAGAATTCAGACTGAAACATTATTAGTGAGCATGTATGTTTGTTGTTCAGTGAGCACTATTTTATCAATGATTTGTAAAGGGAACGTTTTAGACAGGCCTATAGTTGTTAAGAATGATTACAGTATTTTCTTAAGTAGTAGTCTGATTACAGCTGGTGAAGTGTTTAGTGGTCCTATGAGTACTCACAATCATTCTTTAAGTTATTTAGTGAGAATAGAATCTAGCATACATTCATGGATTTTGTTTTTGTCTTTTAAATCCTACTTCACTGACCAGCCAGAAGTATGTACAGTATGCCAGATCTCAGACTGTGATGTAGGTCAATATATAGATTGGATCTGATGTCTAATATTAAACAAAGTATTTGGAAGATCAACAACTGTATTTGTTTGATTGGTGGAAGCGTGACTCGCTTTATATTCTTAATAAGCACAAAGTAATAGTATAAACCATATCCAGCCCACTGAGTTATTTTAGTGGCTCAAGGGTTTAATATAACTTTAAATATAAATTGAAGACAATCCTACAGACAACGCAGACACAGACGCCAACTTCTGACGAGACACCAACTTGACAGCCAATTTCATTTTGCCACGGACAGGGGTAATAGCTGTGAAGCTTGCCTAGGGCTTGGACCAGTACTAGTTAAAAATGGACTAGTGCTATTGATTTCGGCACGCATTTTCAAAAAAGTTAAAAGTAAAATCTAACACGTCTATTATTGTAACTATCATAGGAATGACATGCCCCTACTGAAATGGAGAAGCTCATATTTGGCTGAAAGTAACTGGCCAGGCCTGTGTAAATCTATTCAAACCAGCCTGATTGAACCATGCATGTAGATGGGAGTGATTAATAGTTCTGAGTACTTATAAGATTTCTAAATATAGCAATAACAGTAATATTTAAAAATGATTGTTACTGATTAAGAAAAGGTTAGTGCATACTTTTAAAAGCACATCTTATTACACAAGCTGGATAGCATTAAATTTGTTTAAAAATTCTAAATATTAAAACTATATAGATAGATATAATCACGTTAATGCAAGTTAAAATTTTACAAAAATATAAAATGATCGTGGACTTTTGGGATACTTGTTACTTTTGGGATGTTGTTGTGGTCATTTATGTGCTATGTAAAGCGTAGAAAAAGTGAACAGTAATTTTAGGTTTTTGAGTAACGGTCATGATTACCTTCGAGGAAAACAAACATTTATAATTGACGCTCTTAAATTGTAATCGATACCGGATGAAGAATGTTTGAGTAGGCAAGTATTGATACTGAGGGATCGATCCCTACCCAGATAGCACACATACACTCACCTAAAGGATTATTAGGAACACCATACTAATACGGTGTTTGACCCCCTTTCGC
>JABFEA020010442.1:0-42098 GCA_019775915.2 Cyphomyrus plagiostoma | reverse complement strand
GGGCTTTGCCACTGAGTGGGCAAGAAGTTGGAGCCAACCCCCCCCCCCACACACCCACACACACACACACACACAGCCCAGAGTTCTTCTGATCCAGAGTGAGATCGGGCTTGTATTTAGCATCGCCTAAAACTATGCAGTAGAATATCTCAACTTCACTCTGCTTGCAACACCTGAGATTTTGACCTTTTCAGTGTGGCTGGCTGTGTAGCTCTACCAGATGAGGCGATTCAGATGCTGAAGAGCATTTGAAAAAATAGACATGTACATCGCAGGATTTCATCATTTAAGGTTAATCGGTCATATATATAAAAATGTTAAAATACGAAATAGTCTGATCAGACATTTATTTTTTCCTTTTTTTAAACAGCCACTTTGTACTCTCCTTTATACCACAGAATGCATTTTCAGAATTTAGTGTAGCTATCTTGCTGCATGATAAATTAATTTTCAGAAGTTCTGTTTTCTTGCTGAATAACATTTGAAGTTGTGGTATTCAAACATTTTTAGGTAGCATCTGTGTCTGTAAAATATTTTTTCACTACTGACATTAAGAAAATGGCGAAAAATCTGAAGGTGAAAAAGATGCTTCAGCCCGTAATTGCTCATTTTTACATGTATATGTAAATAAATATTACCTAAAATAAATACATACATGTGTGCATACACAAATGTGTATTTTTACTCATCATTTCCTTTACTTATTTTATCATGTTAGAAATGATAGAGTTATGCTTGCATACTCACAGGAGCAGGATGGAAGCATCAGGGTTTTTACTAACCACTCTTGTTCTTCGGGTTTCTCTTTACTGGTTCTTTTGCCTCCTGTTCAAAGCATCTCGCTAAGTGAAATGTAGCATATCTGTGGCACTCGAGGGGACCCAAGGTTGTGTGCCTCTCCTTTATGCCAGCCCAGCAGGGGTGCTGCTGTCAGACTGCGTTCACGTGCCGCTCCCACATACACTCTTTCTCACACACGCACATACACAAGCTCCTTCACCTGTTGAAAGCCACCAGCAGATTGCTGACAGGGGCCATAGGCCTTTGTTCTTGGGCCCTTTTTTATTTCCCCTGAACAGACTGTAATTTCATCAATTTTTCATGGCTATAGTTACCATGAACACTTTACATTTCCATGTCTAAACATCAACAAAAAGGGATTTCATGGCCCTAACTCTACTAGGGCAGAAACACTGGCGGGGGAAGGAAGCAAACGTAACGTTTCACCCCCAAAAAGCAAAGCTTTTAGTTACAGTCTGGAAGAAAGACACAGTTATCTTTACGAAGTTTGTCATGCGCTAATTGCCTTTCTCATCCTGTAAGAAATTTAATTTGATCCTTGCAAACAAAAAGATTTTAAACTATATATTTTAGTCTCAACTGTATTTTAATCTGACGGATGTAGTGAGGATGATGAAAAATGTTACTGCTGGTCTGTAACTTGTGTACAGGTCTGGAAATGACTCAGTACTTTGCTGTGGAAGAAACCATCGCCGGTAATATACGTACGCATGGAAATGCAGTTTGGGTTCTTCCTTTTCAGCCATCAGAGTGGCATCTTCCTCGCCTTCACTTTGGATGGCCGAGACGCCGAGGCGTTGACTTTTAGCAACTGTGGGAATGAACTGAACTTGTTGCCAGTGGCAACTTAGCAGCTGCTGAATAACATCACCTTCAAGGAAAACATTCAAGGGATTAATATCCCCGATTCAAGGCTCTGAGGAGTACTTTTGAATTTTATTTAGAATCAAGTACTCTGTAAACTCACAGCATAATGCTGTACAATTAATATGTATTTGTATTTATATAGTTGTAATGTGACTTCTAACAGTTATTAAAAATTCAAATCAGATACTCATTTGACCTGTGAATGCAGCTCAAAAAAATCCATGCCAAAAATGTATTTTCATTAAATAATAAAAAAAAAACTTAAACACGGACTTTTTCTGTCTTTCTGGGAGTGAAAACAGGGTCTGAGGTGAGGATGTCAGTTACCACACAAGTGCAGCAGTGCATGACATGGTTGTGCCTTGCCTTTGTTAAAGCCGCACACTGGAGAACAGACGTACGCATTAAATACCGAGTGTCTGGTCCCAGTGAAGTCTCTCCCAAATTTGTAGCCGGCAGTTGAGGCAGACTGCATTAGACACTCCAAATGGTACACTTTTGCATTTGAATGTGCCAGTGATCCCAGTTCCTTAGAGACAGCTACACCACTAACATCTTTAATCCTTAAAATACTGTCAGCCCCCCTGAATGCCGCCGATCTAAGCATATGTGTAATTATTCTGTAATGCTCCCCAAAATGTGATTTCTACCATTTGCTCAGTGGATGCCCCCACCCAGGACCCTCCTTTGTAGACGAAATAATTGTTTCTTTTTTCACTGATTCCTGAAAAAAGGGTGAAAGCTGCAAATGAGCCCGTGTGAGCAAAGCCAGATATAAACTGATGATTTACATACTGACAGATTCCCCTAAAAAATGCTGTATTTGTTTGGTGGCACATTGCAGTCATGAAAAGGCATGTTAAGATAGGTTGGATATGAAGGATAGAGTCCTCCTTTAGCTTTAATGAATGTGTGTGAGTAATCAGAATCTGTGATTCTGTGCATGCGGAGATTCATCTTTTTGTGAGTGTAGATGTTTGTTTTTTAATCAAAGTGGCTTAATTTGTTAGTAATCGAACTAAATGTTTTTTGATTCTGTGAGATTTGAT
The DNA here is from genome assembly GCA_019775915.2 of Cyphomyrus plagiostoma. Classification (NCBI taxonomy): domain Eukaryota; kingdom Metazoa; phylum Chordata; class Actinopteri; order Osteoglossiformes; family Mormyridae; genus Cyphomyrus; species Cyphomyrus plagiostoma. Next base: position 39,381 of record JABFEA020010442.1, on the reverse strand, counting down.
TAAGTGAGAATAAAAATTATATGCAGCATTTGTTAAAATTTGTGCAATTTCAATAATTATATTCCAAATGGAGAAATTGGCAATATTTTAGGAGACTTAATACAAGAGTTTTTGATTTACAAGGGACAGAAGGTGCAGCACATGTAATGTTATAGTAATTAAATTGGCACGATTTCCAAAACAATGTGTTTGTTTAATTCAGAATAAATGTAATTATGACCTTCCTCTTTCCTGGGTACTCCTTGAGTTACTTGACTTACTTTAGCTCTTTGCCCTAAAATTCAAAGTTGAAAAACTGTTGCTGAGGCTCTTGAACATTCACTGTAAATCAGAGCTGAATGCAGTTGCACTCTGTTGTTTATATCAAAGTTCTTGAATTGTTCTAATAATGGGACCTAGCTTTGCGGCCCTAAATAAAGAAGGTGATATTACACCACAGCCAACATTTAATTTGAAGGGACTAAGGAATGTGGAATTAACTCACAGCTAGCAAGGAGGAAGGGCAGTTATCCAGAAGGTGGGACATATTTGCATGTTGGGGTTCCATAAGCCGTTAAACCCTGTATATACATTGAGTTGCATCAATGAGTTCCAGTTAATTAGCTAGAAGTATCACCTTGAGGAGGACTTTGAAAAAGTCACATTCATCCCCCTTTCACTTTCTTACTGGGGAATAATGAGCGGAGATGACATAGGCAAAGGCGGCTCTCTCCAGTTTTAATTTGAACCCTCTCTTTAATAGGCAGAGTCATTGTGTCTAATGGGACATTCTTTTGGCACAGGGAGGCCTTAAAGTGCAAGTCAACAATGCCTCCACTACTCTGGAGACGAAAGAGAGGAACCCAGAGAAGAGGAGGCTGCCGCTGATTCTGGCGTTTAATTAAGACACTTCACTCGGTCTGTGGTGCTTTTTTCTATACTTTGAGAAGAGAGTATTGAGACAGTTGCTCAGAAAATGAAAGTGGGGATGGAAAGTCTATTTGGAGAAAAACAAATCATTAAGATTAATTAAAATTTGCAGTCATTACTTAAGAGCAATGTGTTTGCCATTTTTAAGACTGTGCACATATGGTGAGTGTAAGAAAATGTTTTGAGTTAAATTGAGAAGCATTCTACAAATTTCTGACTGATTTGGACCAATCACTTAAATAGATGAGTAATTTCAGTGTTTTGATTTATGTGTCTTTTAGTAATATAGACTTGTAAGAGTGTCTACAACATATACATTTAAACTTGTTTCAGCTAATTATTTATATTTTCTTTAATTGCATTATAAACTATTTTGTAACATATTTTACATCATTCACTTGTAAATATTCAGTTCAGACTGTAAATATGAAGTTTTTAAGTAACAAATGCAAGTATTTGTCTCTAAATTTGACATAATGGAAAAATAATTATGTTTTTCAGGTTTTTGAAATCTCTTTGGAAAAACAGCTATATTATATAATCACAAAACAAAATCTATTCGATTTAATAACAGTAATTAACAAATAACAGAGTTGGAATATAATCAAATTGAGCATGTGCTACAAATAATAACCTAAAACCCAATTTAACTTTGTTTGCATATAAAACCAGGTCTGATTTTGTCAGTGCCTTGATATTTTTGTTTCCAAAATGCATCAGTCCCCATCTCCTGAATGGCCCTTAAACCAACAATGCTGGATTAACTTAAATATTTATAGCAAGCTATGAAAATGTTGGTAGGAACATTTCAGTTTGAAGCAGAAGTAACAGCTTGTGAGAGCTAAATCCCCCCTCACAGAAAGGCTGTGTTGATCTGAATAAATTCAATTTTTAAAAATCCTGCCTTGATCTAAGCTTGCTTAAGTTCCCTAAAGTCCAGGGACTCTAGGGGTCAAGGCCAGTAACAAAGGGTAGGGAAATCTGCCCTCTCTCATATTTCTTTGGAATATGTCGTAAGCTCCCACGTTGCCACCAAATGCGTCGGTAATAATAAAGATTAAGAACAGTAGCTCTAGAGGAAAGAGCCTTTCAGATCTTTTGGGGCTTAACCTCGGCTCATAGTGTTCAAGTTCAAGAAAGGCACAGAGATCATGCCCCCTTATCGCCGAACAGTCATTGTCAGCTGCTGTTCATTTTGGCTGTCTTTGAATAGGATCTGTGTGTGATTAAATCAGAGACACTATCCCCAGTGGAACAGGCCCAACAATGTATTTATGTATCATTACAGAATAATGAAACTAGCTCACATAGAAATGTCTGTTCTAGGGTATTTCTGAGCATTTTTTAGTTCTGTCTACGAACAGCCTTTGCTTTTGTTGCAGTACATTTCTGTATGTTTACATACAAAAATGGGTTAGGAAACATGTACTGATGCATGGATTGAAACATGCAATGCATACATTTGCATTATATGTAAAGAATTCTAAGCACCATTGGATGAATAACGGTTGTATTGTCATTCAAAATGACTGAAGAGGATTCCAATTAAATAAAGCTAATTATTTATTATTTTAATAACACATTTATGCACGTGGTAGTTAACTACTATAATTAGGCAATGTAACTATTATTTTTAAAACATCTTGCGGAGTTGCTAAAATAAGAGGAGAGTAATGCGAGTGTAAGTGTGTCAGGTGCCAGTTGCTGCTGCTTCCTGCGGGCCGGTGTGGACTCCTCAGCACTTAGGTGCCTCCAGGGTTTCTACTCCATGCGGGGTGTTCCAGGTCGGAGCCAATGCGGCGTCAGGCCGGACAGCCATGTGTCTCATGTGCTAACGAGAGTGCGTTCTGCACGGGCCGTAAGCTGGAGGAACCAGGCCCACATGATGGCCAGATTAGCTGGAACAGATGGAAGGGTCACACTCCAACAACTCTACACAGCCACATAAAGACAATGTTTAAGTGGAGTTCATTGGCTCTGACAGATACTGTCAATCAAACCCGGTGCCCCTCACCCGAACGCTAGCAGGTCCTCTTTAAAGGCCAGGCGAAGAAAAAGAAAGAGGCATTGTTGATGCGCTGAAGTCTTCCTCGTCACCATCGTTGCATTCATCAACTTAACTCACCAAAGGACCACAGCAGATGCGAGGACAGGGGGGCTGGGGGTAGCGACTGACTGTTTCACTGCAACCAGCTTCATATCAGTCAAGCATCCAGTGCACAACTGTTTTCAGTACTCTGGGCTTTTCCATCTTACTCCTCTTATCATATATTACAATACAGTAATATAAATTCCATATAGATGAAGCATAATTTAATATATAGTGTCCTTATTTCTATTTCTTAAACAATATAGGGATAAAATAATACTGACATTATAGTCAATACATATTGTTTTTATCGAAGTAATATTGACTATAAAGTTACAGTAATGTGCTAAAATACAGTGAGTGGTGGGTATGTACAATAAACATATTATACAATTTATTCTGCACTGCAAAACTATTGATTTACTTTGTCATTAAACAAGGCGAGTGCCTCTGAAATAGTATGCTGATTGCAGTGAGCGAATACTTTTCTCATTGGCTGATGTGATCTGGAGCCGACGAATCCGAAGCAGCAGAGCGGGACGATGTTTCATTCCACAGGACAGAATTTTATCCGGGATATTGAGTATCAATTCATTCTCACACTCTGAATCCCTCTGAGATGTGCTGGCTGACACAGCTCCGTTACAGAAAATCAGGGGTCTTTACAGCACAGCTAATAATTAACTGCCTGTTAATATCAGGAAGCCCCCAGTTGCTGCTTCAGCAGGTCCTACTCTGTCTTTTTTTTTTTTTACTTATAGAGCTGAACAATGGAAAGGAAGGAAGGAGGTACAAAACCCCACCAGCTGTGTTCCTAGAACATGATAAATAAGCTTTACTTTAAAACATGATAAATAAGCATAGGCACAGTTTCCACAGAAGGATGTGTGTGAGTCTTATGGAACACATTTCTTAGGCTCTTCATAGTTGTGTGAAATTCATTGGCTCAAATAAAATAGAAATCGAAAGTTGGAAATCAAAGCATTATATGCATATGTGTAGCATGGCCTTGTAGATGCATTAGTTGTGGAATTTCTGCAGTTAATATTCGTATCACATAGAAATCAACAATGCAGATGCATAAATTAACATTGAATGTAAAGGTTTAAACAACATCATACATAAATACACATACTGTATGTAAGCCAAAACCCCCAACACATAAATTTTGAAAAACATGAAAAACAAAGAACAGTGAATAACACTTTTTTCCTATCATAAAACATCATTAGTTGTTTAAATGCAGAAGCCTTCCAGACTTAAGCAATAAATGGAGTTAATCCTAAATAAAGACACCACTATGCATACATGAAAACCACTTCTTCATATGAAAAAAGAATTTATGATACAACAAAAGTTGATGGTATTTCTCTGTACCTGGAGCTGTGGGCAGCAGAAAGGGGCCCTGCTTTAAAGGCAGCCCCTGCCCAGTGGCAGGCTCCCATTGTGTGTCTGCAGAGAGGGGTGGAGCCCCTGGGCTTTGATTATGAACAGGGATTCATTCAGAGGCATCCTCAGGCCGGCCTGGGAGCTGCTCACATCACCGGAAAATTCAGTAGGAGAAAAAGTTTATGGAAGCGAGTAGGAGTTTATTCACCAGCGTCAGAGGCTTTTCAGGGCCGTGAGTGAGAGGCTATAAGGGGGCAATCAACCATGGGCTGGGAATTATCTCTGTGGGTCTCCCTACCTGTGACGACCCCTCAAGTGCAGCTAAGAGTCTCATTCATTGAAAGGAAGAACAATGGCCAAGGGGGACAAACAATTCCGAGGAGTCTATCATTCTGTATGGTGTTATCTTAGGCACTGAATAAAACCAGGCTTCCCCCTTTCTGCCTTGTAGTCAGCACTATTTTCAGGAGCCAGTGGTACTTTTCAGGCCTCATTCAGAACCTTTCAACAGGTTCATGAGGGCAAGAAGTGCAGTATATAAAAAAGGATAATAACTTCACTTGACTGCGGCCGGCCTGCGGCACCAGGAACTGAGCAGCCAAGCCTGCGTAAACTTGCCACCTCCGCATGCAGTAGCACAGCAGGATCTAAAGACAGCACGTTGCATTCATTGCAAAGTAACTTGCCTTTCACATTCATATACATTCCAACCTGTTGCCTTTGCTGGAGTTCAGCAGTCAAATATCCTTTGGGTTTAATTTTATGTTGACTGTGCAATATGTAATGTTTCCAGTATTGTTATGAATTTAGAAAAATTTTAAATAATTATACTAATTTATTTCAGGTAATGTACATCGTATGGTAGCGATGCATAAACAGAAGAAACAAACATTTGAGATTCTATGTCAAAAGCGGAGCAAATGGGGCATAAATTACTACTGGATAAATAGAGTAATGCTCCACTGAGATGTGTGTGTGTGTGTATGTGTGTGTGTGTGTGTGTGTGTGTTTCTGTGTGGAGGAGGCTTGCTTCCTCACTACTGTGAGGGGTTATAAATGGGGGTTTCCTGGCCACCAGTGCCCTACCTCACAGAGACAGGGCCCCTGCCTGTGGGAAAGAGGAAAGCATGACTTATCTGAACATATGGTTTCGTGATTCAAGTCAAAATGTCTGAGCCCTGTTGCATCTGGTGCCATTTCAGTTTGTTAGAGATGCCACACAAGGCTGTGACGAAAGGAGAAGAAATGGAGAAAAATACAGTTATTACACACTCAAGGGCCATTTTTTCGGCTCATTAGCCAGTGGCCTCCGTGACCAATCAGGTTTTGTCACCATTTCTGGGTCATTATGCCTTAATTTTTTTGCATAGTTATTCAGCCGTCACTTGAGGAAAAATGGAGGGCTAAAAAAATACTGCGCTTTCAGTAAAAAAAAAAGTCAGTCAAAAATAATAAAAGTTGAGACAAATTGGGGAAAGGGCCTTAAACTGATGAAATGATCATTGGTTTAAAAGGGGACAAAGAGGCACTGGATTGGATTATAGACTTGCTTCTTTCATATGAAAAAGGGGGTCCTTACTGACCACTACTTGCTGGGTGCGTTTGAGAAGATTGTACATCCTAAAAAAGATCTGTCTGTCCTCTCTGGTGCTAAAGGCTCATTGTGATCATATACACAAACACATGTGCACGAATATGTACACACATTGGTTTTTTAGAAACGTCTTTAAGCAGCGTAGGTGAAATGGGAGTTGCAGCAGCGCGAAGCTGTGAGACTGCCCCCCCTCTGTGGGTCAATGTCTGGCTAGTGTTGATAATGAGGCCATGAGGAGGGGGGGACACTAGTGTCAATCACAGTGCCCAGCAACACAAAGGGCCATAATTGGCGTGGGTCCATCTCACCCCTCCGTCCCAGTAAGCCACCGGCCCCCACGGCCCTTTCCTGCATCTACCCCAGCCAACTGCAAGCCATTTATCAGGCCAGAGGTAGGGGAGACCCCCCCTCCCTCGCACACACACACCCCTCCCTGGCCCCGCTGTACCCCCTCCTATGCCAGCGGGCGCCGCACACAAAAATGCTGTGTGGACCGTGGCAGACGTACCATGTAACAACAAATTTATAACAGGCACACCATGGAAATGGTTGTGTCAATAAAATGACTGATGGTGAAGCAAGGAACAGGGAGGGGGGCTGCTACCAGCCGGGTACAGTTTTGGTCCTGGGGAGTATGGTGTGTTAGTATAGAAGAGAGCCCTTGTGTGGCGACCATTCTGAACCCAAATGGATGCAAGATCTGAGTCATCTTTAACAGCACAGGCATTGGACTGTTTCATTTGCTTTATATCGACTTTTTTCTTGTTGTTAATCATCTGAAATAATTTTATTTTTGTTTTCAGTATATGCTAACCAGTGTCATTATAGATTTTCATTTCTGACATACCTTAACAAACCTTTAAAAATGTAAGTAAGCAGTTTGAGAACCCTAAAATAATCCTAAACCAGTAAATCTTGGTTAATCCATGGATGGTTTATGTATCAGAATTACTGTACAGTAAGTTTCGATTAAACTTAATCAAGCGATAGAGCAGAATGCTGTAGACAGAACATCTCATTTGAATTATTTCCATTTTGGACATGCCGACCCATTCTGTGGCAGTGTATATGACCACACCTCTACGGGCCATTCTACTTCCGGAAGTGGTTTTGTATTCATGCCTAATCTGCCACTATTGCCCCCCCCCTCCCCAGGCTGAAGCTGTATTGTCATCTGAAGGAGTTTAGCTGGGAATCTGAGCAGGACCACCAGCAGTCTGTGGCACTGGGACCTGACGTACTCATATTTCACCATGCTGCGGGTGGCATGCCGGATCCTTACGGAACATTTATGGTGCTGCTGTATGGCGACACTTAGGGAAATCTCATAAATTAATCTTCATACTCATAGACACTCATGTCACTTCATAACATTAGTTATATGTGCACTGGTATAGGTACACCAAGGAAATCTGTACAAAGTAGAAAAACTTAGTTATAATTCCACTTCTTTTGAGTTATAATTGCACTTATTCTTGCAGTCTTGATGTATTTTCTGCAATAGTTCAAATTAATGCATTGTTCCATTATCTCCTCAAAAAATAAAAAAGTTCATTATTATATTTATTTTTCTTTAATTTACTTTTCCACAAATGCCATAACAAGTGCACTTAACCAATACTCAGAACGCATGCCTAAAACTGAACTAGCCATGTATGTTGTCTCTGAATGAATGAGCTGCCAGGCACCAAGCACAGTCCTAATTCCTGGTGTCTAATACAAAGACAGCAATTATATGCTAATCAGTGTAACTTACTCATACCTTTCTCTTCCACTTTCTCCCTCTGTCAGTACAAGTTGGTGAAGTGGCAAATGTTTAGTCATGCCTCCTTATTAAGTCATTAGCTCTTTCTAGGGTCAGGGTAAAAGGGAGACCACTCTACTGCTTTTGGACCCAATTTAGCTGCACTCTTCATAGAACTTTAGGTGCTTGTCTGGAACATTCCACAACAGACCAGTTTAGATAAAAGATCCGCGATTTTAATTGAATTTTACAAATATGTGACTACTACAGTTTTGGTTAACGGATTTTGTCATCTGCTCTGTCAAAATGAGGCTAATTATGAATTCAATTTTAGCCAGTTATGGAAGATATCAGTCCGTTTGATTTTACGCTCGTTTCAAGGTGAATAATTAATTGTTTAAGTGAAGCTTAACAGAATAACATGGATTCCACTGCTGTTCTAAAGAGCAATGACTATAAAGTGGACAAGGGAATAAAGTCGATCAATAACATAGATTCCACTATGTGAAATGTATATAAGTATTAAAGTGAATTTGAAACGTGGCACATATGTGGACAATTTAAATCGAATCATGAGATCAGGTAGGAGATGGAACAGAAATATAATCCTCTGTGACACCTTTTAAATATACTGTACAATCAACAATGTGTTTTTTGATCATTCCAAGCAGTGGCATTGTTCAGGTGTGCTGCCACGTTATATAGATTAATAAAGAAGTTAGTTTTTATAAAATCAAGATCCTCAAGTGCCATCATCTCGATTCACCCCCAGCTCCCGTATTCTACCCACACACAGCCCCACACACCCCCATCCCTTTCCCCATCTCCTTTGTTAATCTAATGTACATTTACTAGTTGCTTGGCCAGAGACATCTGCTCCGTGCGACCAGTCAATATTGTGGAAAAGTTCAAAGCAGCCAGTTCATTAGCTGTGTCAGCTTTACAACCAGAAGGTAACGGTCTGAAAGTGAGCAACAACAATGCAAGACAATGGTGGCCTCATCAAGCAGTGATTTATCATGATGGGGAGCCCTGTTTAACCTTTGGCCAACACTAGCCTCCTTCCCCTTGAAAGACTCTATTGTCAGCCACAGAGGCTCCAACTGTGTGAAAGAGAAAAAGATGATGTAGTTAAAGTCAAATTAAAATTTTTAAAAATCACAATAAATGGAGAGGGTCTCTAAGGAAGATGGGCAAGAGTCATGGGGAACGCACGGGACTCTCCACCTTTCCAGAAGGGCTAAGCAGCATTACGTGACTCTCCTCTCTTTAAGCGCAGATACACTTTTGAAACTCCCATCGTTTTTCGTTTTACATTCTGTGAGCCTGGGCTGTCTGTCTCTCATTCACTCATCCGCTTTTTTGTGTGTTAATTGTCCATTTACTGCAGCTTCCTCTCACATTAGTGCCGAATGAATTTCTTTAGCCAGTTACTCTGTTTTTACGGAATTTCAATCTGTTCACCTCCAATCCACCCTCGTTTTCTTGTTTTGGATCAAGGCAATAATAAAAAAAAAAAAAAATAATAAAAATCTTCATATGTAATGGTGCAGATTGTTACCTACATCCTGTAATAGATACTGAGCCATGCTTGAAGTCCCCATATTAACATTTCAAAAGTGTTAAGATAACTAATAAGAATAATATATGCTTAACATATTGTAAAAGTTAATGGCGCATTCGGCACAGACCATGTGGTGTAAAGTTCTGTGCGCGGGGTTTCTCCCAAAAGGCCAACCCCCCGCATCCATTTGCCTAAATAAATCTCAGTGCAAGCAGGGTGGATAATGTATCAGCCGTGGTTTGTAAACTGTTTTGTTAACAATGCATTGTAAAGAAAAAGGAGTAGAGGAAAAAGCAGTCCGGCACTGAATGAGGAACAGTTGGGAGGGTGTGGAGCGAGGCCTGTTTGGGACAGGGCCCGCTATGCCCCCCCCACCCCCAACTCCGCCCCATCCTAACAAGGCCCTCGCTTAGTCACACCACCTGCCTCCTCCATTCTTCACACACATAACTGGCCCTGACAAGCTGAGCAGACGGAGTCTCCCGGGCCCAGCACCCCCGGGGGGGGGGGGCAGACGCTGCGAGGGGAGCTTCGGCCAAAGGAGGCCACAAATTGAGTGATCAATAAAATTCAGATCACAGGCACCATCGAGGGGTCAGCCAACGTGGCCGCCATCGTCCTGGGGCCTTTGTCCCCCCACCCCACGCCGTGTCATTACCACTCTTTATCTGCTCATTACTGCTCACACTTTGCGGCTGGTGTGGAGAATCGGCCATGGAGAGAACACTGGGGTAATTAGGCAGCTTTGGGAGCAGGGCGTGTGTGGGACAGAGCCGTCGAAGGTGTCGTATATGAGGCCTGATGGAGCTCACTCTCTGATTGGATTGCAAAGACATCACATATGAAAAATCATTTTGAACCAATAAGAAAACCTTGTATAGGGAAACAATTGACCGGGCTATTTCATTAACCTTTACAGTTCCACCACAGGTATCACTATACCTGCAATTGACCTTGCAGAACTTGAGAGGGTCAATTTGTTAAGTGTGTGAGGAGCACTCTAATGCTCCTGCCCTGTGAATGTTCCACCTTCCTAAAGATCTCTGAATCAAGGACGCCCCCACCCACAATATCTCATCATTAAAGTATTCCGTGTCTCTTGATCCTGCTTGGCAGACAAGAATTCCCAGTAGGACACTACAGATCAGGTCAGATGAGGAGCTGATAAGCCATTAGTCCAATCCCCTGCTGACCGGCCAGTGTGTGGCCAGCAGGGGCATGCTAGCACCACCCAGGGCCCCACCCTGCTCACACAGGTTTTTTTTCCACTCTCCTAATTGGCACCAAGGAAAATTTTGCAGGGTCACGACCAGAGGGAGTTGATGATGACACCTGATCCAATCCCCACTTAAAATCATCTGCTGTTAATATGTCCCGTCAGCTTGAGTCACTACTCTTTCATGATCATCCCTTTGAGGATGGGGCCTTGAAGCAGTGCACAATGCAAATGACAAGGGAAAACACTGATTTGACAGCGATTGACATAGCTTGATTGCCTCAATAATGTCACAATGACACATTACACTCTGTAATAGATCAAATATTGTTAGTTTTGAAAAAAAATCCAGAACCCCTTTAACTAATGTTGAATATACTCATACGTAAAACTGAATTTTACTGTCAACATGTTATTCTGTAATTCTGCAAACTCAACAAATGTGAACAACCCCGATTAAACTGTAAAACAGACCAAATAGCTGAGAATATGTTCTGATGAGTACAGAGAGGTTTCTTTTACAACAGAATTTACTGATGTGATTCAGAAGAAGGCCTGCATTGGCCCATGCACCTGACTAGAAGAAATGCAGCAACTACAAAGAAACAGGCAGAGAAATTTTGGCTTTTATGTACAGATAGAGTTCTACAATACTGTGCTGAAAGACATCCAGACCGTGAATCACACAAGAGGTATATGTTTCAGAAGGATGAGTCTGTCTTCTATCAAAAAGAAAAGAAAATAGTTTTCAGGCTTCAGGCTAGTCTTGGGTAACATAATGACATTATATCATACAGGCTGGGACAGAAACATCATAGTTTACTCCAGCTGTACAAATAACAAAATGCATTGCTATTAAGATTATGCGGTCTCAGGGAAAGCCTTCCCATAATTCCTTTCTCTTTATGCTGAATCTAAAACATTTCAATTTTCCTTTAAGTAGCTTTCGGCACATCTGATGCCTGGAATCCAAAAGCAGAGAATTAATAAAATAAGAAAGAGGCTTCCAAGGTGTTTATAAATCTCAATTATCTCTTGCTTTCGGGCCACAGATTGAGTGTGGTCTGATTGGACTGCCCCTTAAGTAGCACTTGAAACTTTTGCTGCATTTTTTGCAACAGTGTCAAACCTCCTAAGTCTTGGAGGCATTTTCTTTGTAGTAGAATCTACTTAGCTTGGTAAGTATACAGAGGTGCTGAGGGTTAGGTCCTGGGACAAAGACATATCCCCCCACTTTTACAAAAGTAGTAAGGCCCAAAGAGGGAACAAAATTGGAAAACTGAGCTGCCCGACTCCTGAGCAAACAGACCAAGCTAATGGATCAGCCATCTTCTCCACCCCTCCAATTACCCAGATCCAGTAGAAAGAATATGGTTGCATTGGTTCACACCAATTCTAATTCTTTTAATCCCTTACACACATATAAACCTCACATTCACTAACATTACTTCATTACACAGCCACCCAGGCAGTGCAAGTGGAGGAATGAAGCCTGCCAGCTGTGAAAACCTGCATCCTTCAGGTCTTAATAAGCTAATGAGGAATATGCAAATGCTGGAGGCTTATGGGATTACTACTTGTCTGACAGCAGTCCACCCCACCGTGATAGCGCACTAATACAGGTGTTAGTAAACCGGCATTAAGCATTGACTCATTTAGGCCTATTCATACTGTGATTGTCCTCTCAACACTGCCATTTGTAACTGCTTTTGCACACCAGTAGGGAGGCTGGTTTGTGCTGTGGTGGGTCTGCCACGACCCCATTCCAGTTCCCCTGGACCAGTCCTGCCTGGATCCATTTTAATGAAGCTCCTAGGGGTTTCTACTGGGCAGATGCCAGGTGCCATGCTGACCAAGCCCTCACTGCTTTCTATGCCCTGCTCTCATTTCCAGTGATATATAACGGACTTATTCTTTTAAAATATGCTTTAACTATTCCCTAATCTACGTCTTTTTGTCTTTTGTAAAATATTTCATTGAGAATAGAAAATTATCACATTAATACCAATCTATAATATTGTCCATATGTCATAGATGTCAACTTACTGGATTGCAAAATATATGTACTGTAGATTGTAAGTAATGTAAAACGGCAAAAGTGATGGTTAGTTCGAATATTTAAAATGTATTAATATTTGCAACCAGGATAAAAAGAAAAGTTTAGACTGATCCTGGAAAGCAACAAAAGGATGATTTAAAACAGCAAACAGATTTCCACGAATAACCAACTACAAATATTGATTAAGATGCTTTTATGTGCAGTGTCCCATTTGACACACAAGAGAAATCGACTTTCTTTCACTCTTTCCTGGGAAAATTCGTTTGCATGTCCTGACATTTTTCCAAGTTGCATTTTCCTGACTACACAGCTCAGTACCTCTGTTGTCACACGAACACAAAAAGATTACCCTGCGAATGGTATTAGTCCTGCTACACAGTCAGAATTGTAGAGCAGGGCATTACGAAAATCTTGCTTTTAAAATCCCATCATGTTAGTAGGTGCTGTGCACACCAGTGAAAGCTGCCTCAGATTTCACACACCACACTATGCAATTATACACAGGCAGTGGAGAAGATATCAACCTTACATCGTGACAGTGTGGAGGGTATTGATTATCTACAAGAAACTGCCGAGAAATCCCTAAGGAAGTCATTTAAATATTTTACAATATAATTGAGTGGTCAACCACACGTTCAATCTACACCAAAGTACCACTGGGTTGAAGTTCAAATCCCACTTTTATGTGCTTTTATTCATTTGGGATAACTTCATAGAAGAGCAGGTAAAACATTCGTTTCTTATTTTAGCATTACCTTATCTGCTCTGTGTCCCCAATCACATGATCTTCTATGACATGTAACTCAAGAACTATGAGCGTATTGTTCTACATGCTAAATAGTTGTCATTGAAAGTGTCAAGGTTATGAGATATAATAATTTTACAACTGTAACTAATTAATTTCCACTTAGAAGAAGTCTAAAGCAATTAGTAAGAGCATAAATGTATTTTGTTTATGAAAACAATGCAAGTTAATCCACTGTAGTGTCCCATATTCTGATCACTGGGATTATCTCTGGTTTCTCTGGTTGATTGTTCAGGGTGAAGCATCACAGGAGCATAATAATAAAGTCAATTGAATAAGCATTATGGGGTACAGAGGGATAATTAATATATAATAATTATAACAATTGATGGGTTTTTCACCTTACTAATGTATTTAGGACCAATTAAAAAATAACTTAGAAAAATATCAAAGATGTCAGATTTGTATATACCTTCCTATTTTCCAAACCAGATAGATAATTTGGGTTTGATTATTAATTTACTTCAATTACAGACTAGACTGACATAAAGTAAATTTATCCACAAGAATGACTTGTTGATTGATGGGACCAAACACAGCACAATAAAATAACACCTGGTTATACGTACTCCAGGACTTCTAAATACAATAACCATGATGATATGCTTATATAGCCTGTTTTTATTATCTAGCAATAAATAAGTGTAATACTAATACCTCTGGTCAACAACGATTTTTTCACAGCACAATAAAGGGTGTCTTTTATGTGTTTTTAATGCAGATTTTAGAATTGCAGTTTTTAAGACTTTACAGAATGGTGCAAAGTGTTGTAAGGTTGTTTTGCCAGAGTTCACAGGCTGTTATACGTTCAGACTTGAACCTGGATCCTGTATCTCTGATATGGAAACATGATGTCAAGGTAAGTGGAATCCCAGTATGTTTGCTGACTTCTGCTGGACCCTTAAGATGGATGTTCCTGAGGCCCAGTATAGCAGAACATTGTTCACTGTTAACTTTTAGATGAGTCACTTCCATCATGCACATATACTGTAATTGTATGTGTAGTGTAAAGTCACTCAAAATTTTTATCTGTGTGACAAAAACAAAGCATGCATTTGTTGACCAGTGTACATTTATTTATAAACTGACAGGATTAATTAAAAGCTGACTTTGTGACATGTTGATTAATGACCTCCAGTACTTACATATCCCAAATCATCGCAAAATACCAAACTGGAACCAGGAATGTCTGTTTTGACTGATATGCAAAAGTATACTGACAATTGTCAAACTTTTCTTCAGAAATTTAACTGCATAGATTTAACAAGGAGTCTATTGAGTGTGTGTGTGTTTATATGTGTATATGTGGGTATATAAGTATTTAACCTTTGTGTGGCACATGTGGTGCAGAATTGAAACAGAGATTATATCAAAGCAGAAGTGAACGATAAAAATTCTACTGTGTGAGCAAACATGGAGTCCTGAATGGTGATTCAGGTTTGCCATTTGCAAAGAAATGGATGGTCTCAGTTGACTGCATAAAGGGAATGAGCGGGGTGGACAGATGTGCCACACATTATGTTATTAATAGTTATACCTGCTGAGAAGTTCTTTTAGTAAGGCATATGGCCATCAAGAGTCTGAGTAATCTGTTTGTTGTTTAAGGAGTCTTTTGTTCTAACTTGTTGCCAGACTACAAAGCAAGTCTCATTGCTGCTTAACAGTAGGCTTTGCCAAAAAGCTCATTTGACCTGGATTAATAGTTGGGAAGGTCTTTCTCCAACTGTGCTGGTTTTTGATCTGGTCTGTCTTAAACAAAAACAGTTAGGAAGGAAGTGTCCTTCAAAATCTTTCAATGAGCTGTATTGTTTTACAAACTCCCTTTTCCTCCGGTTTAATTTAGTAAAAGGATAGGTTCTCTTTTATTCCCTTTAATGAGAAAGCTAAATTCCCCAGTCACCAGTAGATGGTCATTTTAACTTACACCCTGAACCACAGCGTTATATGTTAACACATTGAATCATACGATTTGGCCAATCGTGCCTTAGTGTCCTGCTGCAATTAGACAATATGACGCAACTGCCAATGTTAACTAAATGCAAATGGAATGGGTCACAATCAAGGCTACAAAAAGTCACGTGATATATTCTTTTCTTCTCTTTTTGATGCCAGTCCCCAGATGATTGGGGAAAGATAGGTATTAATGACATATCATTGAACAATCAAACTGTATTTGACAGTTGCTTTTGATGGCAAGAGACCAGGCCTAATTGAGCAAATACAAACAATAGGATCAGCTGTGTGGAATCTCACCCAAGGGGCTTAAGGTTCCCCAGTCTGTCTCCTCTCACCTACAATGTCCATGAATATGACAGTAATTCTACCATTAGGAAACAATGAGCAGCAGATTGTCCTGTCAGACTCAATTAATTGGCATCATTAGCATCAGATTTTTAAGGTAACAGTGCTAAGCATGGCCCGCTTCATTCAGTAAAACGACATGGAGTGGAAATGCTGTATCTATGTAACAGTAGCATTCAAAAGATGAAGGGAACAGGGAATAATCTTAATTATTAATAATCTTATTATTATAACTATTTAAATGTTGTACTTAGAAATGTTAACATGTTCTGTATAATTAAACTGCACTATGTATACATGGATAATGTTGTTTCAGTTGATCTACTGCTGTTTTTTTTTTTAAATAAATGGTGATATTAGAGTAAAATTAAATAGCTAGTTGTGTGTATGAAGCCTTTTTAGAAATTCAAATTACACAGGGTTCTTTTGGAGACTGAATTAACCACCCTATGACAGTATATTAAAAATTACCCAAATTGCTATTTATTAGAAAACCAATATTGTCTGACATTTTGAGACAAGTGTATTAGAAAAGAATGAAGCATAAAGTAACCGGAAATCCAATCTGGTTTTAAACAGAAGCCATCCATATCCTGACGGCTGATCAATGAATGACAATGAATCAACATGTGCAACTGACAGAAACTCAACGTCAGCCCCTTCCCCGCTGCTGGCTGCAATTAATACCTACTGGTAAGAACAATGAGGCGACATTTCCTTTTCATAAAGGGGCAATTAGAGTCTTCTCTGTCAGCAGCTTCAAAGATCAAGGCTCGGATGTAGGAAGCTGTCAGTCAGCCAGAAATTGTTGAACGAAATTGAAGATCTAAATTAATAAGCTAAAGACGTCTGCATTTTATCGTGTCAGGAATTATAGGCAAGTAGTAATCGAATCATCTGCCTTTCCTTAACATGATTTTATGTTCACATCACTTAAGGTGAGTAACTGGTTTAGAGGGATATCAAATGTATCTGTATATTAGACAGATTTCAGTTTTACTTTTCAGCACCCCTTTAGTTCAAAAGGACAAAGGGATATAAACTTAATTTATATTTTTTGTATTTTTTACGGGATCACAACACAAGGATTAATGAAAAGTACAAAAACTTGCCTGCCATTGAAAATATAATTGTGCGCGAATTTCACTTGATGTAAAATTCTAGTCGATTAATCATAGAAACAAAATAAAAGTTCTATCGGCTACGTTTCAATACCGGGCTGCGTTCATTCGCTGCGATATTTTACGTCTGAGCTGTTTGACTGCAGGGACAACGACGACCTCTGCTGTAAGACACGAGCTACAAACGCGATTAAGCCTGGAATATCATCAAACATGACACCGAATCCTTGTACATTAAAACCACTGGCCTACACACACCAGAAACTTGCATCACAAAACTGGTTTAACAAACGCAGGGTTAGTACATAAATTTCATTTTAAGAAAACCAAATAAATTCAATCCGAGATAAACAATATCACAATCAGCAATCCACGTCGAGTCAGGTATATATTCTTACTGAAACCATGATTACTTTTCAAGTAAGTGCATACAAAGGCGTAAAATCAGCAAATCCCTTAAGCATGGATCGGAACAGGGCTGCGTACTTCACTGTAGCGGAATTATTATAGTAAAAAGCGAAAAGTTATGAAGTACAATAACGGCGAAGAGCGATATCGTGGCTCACGGACGGAAGAGGCGTCACACAGTGGTCTGGGGACCGGGGGTGGTGGGGCGGTCGGTAACATTTGCCGACGCGAGGATGGGAAGTTCTCTGTTTTTCACGCGAATTTTGCCGTGCAGGTTATCAAAAGAGGAACTCAGCAGAATTTTCCATCGTAAATGCGTACGTATAGGCTGTTTGTCGTTAATAAAATTCCAGTAATTTTATTAATTTCCAAACGTGCGTTAGCGTAATTACTCTTAGTCATGTTCATTCATTTTTGTTATTCAGTATTAAATGAACTTGTCACCCTCCAAAAAACATTCAATTTCTCTTTATCCATCACGCACAGATACATCCACACACACACACACACACAGTGTGGGTATTTGACTATAGGGAAGACAACAGACTTGTTGACATATTTTTGGAGAAACAAAATCTGGGGGTGTTGTTCATATGTATATGCACCCTCTTAAGTTGGGGATTTCTTGGTTTTCCAAAACTGTTGTTGAATTTGTTGTTCAACATGCTATAAGATGAAACTTGTTTAGGAGCAGGTTTGTCTAATGTAAACAAGAGTGGTAAAAATGAAAATCTTGGGGGGTGGCAGAGAGGGCTAGTGCTCCTGATTAAGGTGTGCAGTGAGCAGGGGAATTTGTGAAATGTGTTGGATTCTGGCCCTCCAGGTTCAGAACTGGGGAACCCTGATGTATATAGTATTTGGGAAGTAAGAAGAGCGTTCTGAAGCATATTTCATGTGATCTTCAAGATCCTTTGGCATACATGGACAAATTATCTTTTGAGAGTCATTGCTTTGGTTGAGATGAAATAATATACATTGGCAATTTACTAGCCAAACTTGGTGGTGATGTCTTCTCCATAACAGTGGTTGGGCCAATGGGCATTTTGCTGGATGGGCAGCTGGAGCTGGAATCTGCCACAGCTGGCCCTCCCCAGTGTTTTTAAGCTCAGCCTTCTTCCAGTTTGCTTTAAAAGGAAATTAATTGACCTGTAGCTAATACTATTCATATTTAGGTTAGCAGTAATACATATCACTTGAACCTGTCCCGAGGTCCTTGCTGTGCTGGTACTTGCTCTGAATGTGACGGAAAAAATTATTAATATACGCAGTGGAAATGCGACAATTGAAAATGAGATATCCTGGCTAAAATTGCCCACTGTGGCCCTATCAAATCTGGCATTCCCTATATCTAATTGGTGAATTCTCTCCTGCCCCTTCACTACCTTAGCTACTGTGTGATGAGCGTACTGGCAGAGAATGGCTGCTGTCGCATTATCAAAGTGGATGCTGCACAGTGGTGGTGGTTCCCTAATGGTTCTGTAAAGGGCTTTGGGTATCTGGAAAAAGCACAATATAAATGTAACATTTATTCATCCTCAGTTATTCTCTATTTTTGCGCCTGTAGCCTCTGGGATAGGCTCCAGATGCGTATGACTCTGAATTGGACAGGAGGCTACAGAAAACGAATGAATACCCAGACCTCAGCCAACTCAATTACCCCAAAGGCGTAATCAGTGTTTCTGGATCCTGTTAATTATGTTTACATTCTTTTGGGCTCATTGAAGTTGGAGTCATGGTTTAAACCCTAACTCATTTTCAGGAATATACCTGCAGAACATGTTAGCATGACTTACTGTGGTGATGTACTCCACTAACAAGTAAACCAGTGTTGCGATATCAGAAACCCAGAGTTACTCCACTTAGCCTCACAACCCAGCAAACAAAAACATTGTTTAAAAAACACGCATGCTTTTTAATGTTGCCATTATTAGTCTAGACTCTAGAAGAAGTCCTCCACAAAGACAGAATGAAAGTCTTTATGTCTTTTTTAATCATAATTTCAATGTTGACATGTAAAGTCCCTATGATGTTTTAAACCAGTTTATATCACGTCTTTTTAACTCAATTTGAACATGCATTTATATTCCATTTTGAGTAATACAAATAACTTGTATTTCTATTGAAAATTAATGTATGCATCGCTTTATAAAGCCTTCAGTCTGCTGTACGTGTATTGAATGCTACTAATATACAAAGCATGCAAGAAAAATATTATAGCAAAAATTCATTTGAATGTAATTTTACCGTTTGTATCCTTCCATTCATGGACGCTCAAATGCAACAGTAACATATTATGGCGGGGCATGGCGCAAGTAGGGAAAAGTTGACGATCCAGGGAATGGTTTTATTAAAAAACAGAACACAGGGATAAACTACAAAATAAAGAGACCACCAGGTGTCCAATGCAACACTGATAAAACTGAACATGAGGCAGGGAGCAAAGACAGGGAAACTACAAACACGAACAGGGGATGGCTATCTTGAGTCAAACAACGTGGGGAAACAGCCGCAATGAACCAACAAGCTAGAACGGAACAAAAGCAGGCGCCTAAATACACCACTAACCGGACATAACGCTGAACAGAAACTATAAGGAACTGTAACTGAAAAATGCACACTTACAAAGCAGACCATAAAATAATAAATGTTAAAAAAACAACAACTAGTTGAGGGTGGCCTCTGGCTAGCCTTGAAGCCACAATAGAAAAGGGAGTGGGAACAGTAGCCAACTACTTCATCCAATAAGGCGGTCCAAGAAACAAGCAAACATACTAGGGACTAAGGGGCTACAAGAGAGAGGAGGGTACAGGATGACCAATCGGCGAAGTGAATCGAAGGGCAGGGATGGTTGGGTGCTGACAGTGGCACAACAACAGCCAGTTCATGTCCATTCTGCATTCCCTCCATCAGCCTTCCTCCCCGGGGCTTGAGGTGGTCAGCCATGGCTGCCCTAATTTGAGACTCTGTTGCCCCCCTATCCCAGTTCATTACGACAACTGAAGAAATAAAAACAAATTATAAATAAGCAAAGTTAACCTATTTTCACAATTTTTACTGGTAATCTGATTTACCTTCGCACTGATTTCCCTTTAACAGACATGGGTTGGAAAGCAAAGCCAACATGCGGATCAGGTAAGTAAAAGTTTGTGCAGCAGTGCAACAAATAAATATTGGTGCCACTGCAGTCACAGTATAGCCTTGGCCATTTTAATCGCCTTTACTGTATTTGCTCAAGCTACACATTTGTTGAACGACACAAGTTCACTTTTTCAAACTTGAAGCCAAATGAAATATACCTTTTAAGTCCCACTCCTGCCAACATTTCTCCAATTCCCACCTGCATCCCACAATTTTTCTCAATATAGACATGATAACATGCCAGCCTCATTTCATTCATACAATAATGAAAAGGACCATGTCGGTCCTTATCAACCTGGAATTTTAAACCTGAACATTCCTATGATGCCAATGATGAAACACTTACATACATACAGCATAAATATGTGTGATGACCTTCCTTTGCGTGACAGGAATTGACCACTACAGAATTTTGCATTGCACTGTGTTAGTTCAATTCAAATTTGAACTACTTATAAAATAAGTGGTTACAGTAAACATATTATAGAAAAATATGTCACTCCCTGAACTAGGTCCGTTCCCACTGCCGTTGCACATCTCAGGACTGAAACTTTTAGCTAAGATAGTAATTTACTAGTAGTGTGAGGCTCATGGCTTCTATACTTATTGTTTATTTATTTAATTAATTCATTTATTATTAATTAATTAGTTTATTATATTATTATTATTATTATTAGTAGTAGTATTATTAACTACTTCAAACTACAGTATAGAAACCATGAACCTGGGGATACGAGAACTTTTCAATTGGCTGTTGCTGCATTGCATCACTGTCTATTTGCATAAATGGTCTGCATAAATTGTCACATGGTCTGGTCTGTTTCAGACTGCTGCAACCAATATGGAGCTGGTCTCTCCATTGCTGCTATAATAGTTGACACTATTCTAGGGAGTCTTTCCTCAAGTTTATGGAGTGTGTCTTTGGGAATTTTTGTCCATTTATCCAGAAGAGCATTTGTGAGGTCAGGCACTGATGTTGGATGTCACTACAGACAAAAGTAGATAAGTTAACTTTAATTATCTAGCTACCCACAAACGCCAAAGCTAGTTTCAGTTGTTTGTTAAAAGAATGAATACTTTAGCTAAAATGATTCATGATTTCTTTTACAGCTAGTCAGTTTGGAAAGGGTGGTATTGAGGAGTTAATAATCAGTTGTGTGCATTATTTCAACTTCTTTTTGATAGTCATATTAAAACTAGCTAGAAAATTTTATCCCTAGTTAATGATAAGCCTTTGAATGACACTCAATCCCCACCGATGATAAATCAAAAGCAGCAAAAACAGCGTAGACCACCAAAATCACTGCTTGTGTGAATGAACAGGTCACTGGCTGAATGTCACTATATGCTTTAATTCATTGTTTGTCACATTAAGCAAATACTTTAGGGTAAAACCCCTACCAGCTTAATTTTTCCATTAATAATGTGTTATGTATGTCTGCAGACGTGCAAAATATATTATGGTCAGATGTTCAGAAAAAGACGCTTACCTAAAGGTCTACAGACATTCAAAATGTCTTGGCCAGACTAAGAAACTGGAGCAGCTTTTCACATCCCAAATACGTTCAGAAAGAGTTGAGGAGCAACGGACGTGATGTAGACCTGATATGTGTGTCTCTGCTATGTTATACAGTATGTTTGCTGCTAAGTTATTCAGCTAAGCAAGAAATCCTGCTTCGTGATACAGGTCCCAGACCGGTCGAAACCCACCTTGGCGCCGAGGGCAAGCTTAATCTCCGGCGCCCCCCGTCTGAGACGAAGTGAAACAAATAATAATATTGATAAGTACAATATTTATTAATGTAGTAGTAGTAGGAGTACTTAATTATTGTTGTCGTCATCACGGCGACACAACCCTTCAAACAAGGCACCGCACCGTGCACGGCTGCCAAGTTGCGCGCACTCGTTCGATTTTGAAACCGGAAGTCATAGTACACTTGTGTGCCGTTATGAGTAAAATACTTTTTACGGCTTGTTATGACGCTCCTCTTATGCAAATTTGGTAAAACCGTGGGCTTCTTAAGCAGCATACTGGTTCTGATAGCAGCTGTTTTGCACTATTTGGCGTATCCAAAGACGGTAGCGTGTCCAAGGTAAGTAAGGGTGACACACACCGGCGTCGTCAAGCTATGCACAGACAAACGTCGCCGCGGCCAGACTCGTTTTGAGGCACTTTCCTAAACGCCATGTCTGTGGTTGAAATTTAATTTGATCACAATGTCCGTAAGAATTTGTCATGGTGTTGAACCCTGGTGTAGTCGCGTAGCGAACACGATCGTTTAAAATCAACCTGTGTAATCGTGGATAGAAAGCCAAGCCTCTAACCTTTGCGTCATGTTTTAAATTGTTTTCAGTCATAAACAGACCCTTATCAATATTGGTTTCGGTCTAAATAAACAAAAACAAAAAATATAAAATTACATCTGTATTAGAATGGCCAGTAATATGAGGACGTTGGAGGAGGCTTTCCGGGAGAAGAATAAAACCTGTTTCGTCTTGGGCGCCTCCGGGGAAACGGGCAAGCAGCTGCTGAAAGAGCTTCTGGATCGAAAGATCTTTTCCAAGATTACCCTGATAGGGAGACGACAGCTGACCTTTGAGGACAAAGCTCATGAAAGCGTGGTAAGTCAGATACATGCCATGTCAATGTCCCCGTTAAGCCTGTGGACAGCCTACAAAGCGATCTGGCCACATTTATGGCAGGGATGTTGGAGTGTATGGCACATCTGACTGACGTCAGTGTGTCCTCAATCCCGGAACATTCTTTGTTAATGCGTTTTTTATCGTGTGTGCAAAGCACAGATCACATCAGCCACCCAGAGGAAAATCGGTTAAGAGCGTGTCCTTATTTATCCTTTCAGAAAACCTACTCCATTTATTTTTAAAAATGATTTGCATCTTTAGTTGCGTCATTTAAACTATGTGTGTGTGTGTGTGTGTACACACATACAGGGTGGACCAGTATTTTACAGTACTAATTGGAAAGTGTTTAGTCTCTTAGGTGTTCGGAATGTCCTTCTTCAACATTGATCAGTTCCTGGAGCCTTTGCTTGTTACTGTGACACACTTTAGCACACAAATTCAGGTTAGCATCAATGTCCACAAGTGCTTGCAAGATAAACTTCTTCAGTTCATCCACTGTGTGTGGCTTCTTCTTAACCCTTTCCTTTACTATGCCCAAAAAAAAGTCCATGGATGTCAGGCTGGGTGAACATAGTGGCCAGTCAATGCTGCCACATTGTCGGATCCAACGCTGTGGAAATGTGTTGTCAAGGTAGCTAATGTGTGTCACGGTATCAGGGACCGGCTCCCGGGATGTATCAATATCAACGGACGACGTTTTGAATGCCTAAGTGAGACTGAACATAATCGAATACTTTAAAATAAAAACTGTATACCTACTTCTAAAAATAGCTTTGTAAAATAAAAACTTTACTTTGTAAAATAAATGCTGTATACCTACTTTTGGCCCACCGTGTGTGTGCGTATGTGTGTGTGTGTGTGTGTGTGTATATATATATACACACACACACACACACACAAACATATATTTTATATATATATACATATTTGCAGTTAAAGAAAATTAAAGGGTAAATTAAATTTGCTAATTAAGTCCCACTATGTTTACATTTTTTTACAGATCCAGGAAGTTGTGGACTTTGAGAACCTAGATAATTTTGCTTCAGCATTTCAGGGTCACGATGTAGGATACTGCTGCCTGGGAACCACTAAAGCCAAATCAGGGGCTGTAAGTAACATTTTACATTCTATAACCCAACATGTTAAAATTTTTTATCACACCGGATTCTGCAGAAATCACTAATAGTCTGCAAAGCATCTACTCATTTATTTAATAGTTGCATCTCTTATCAAATTGTAAAATTATTTGTATATTTATTTTCAAAAAACAACTCAAAGGCTTATTTTACTTCTTGCTTTGTTAGTATTGTTTTTATAACCCAAGACGGATTTTATATTTAAAAATGTGTAATTTCCAAGCAGTGTTTGCTTTGGAAGCAAATATGCAGTTCATAAGTTTTTGTCAGCTTTGAGGCTACTCCTTTGCCACAGCGTCATCAGCGGAAACTTTGATTGAAAGGGCCTCCTTTTGACTAGGGGTCTAACTGCTATTTGAGCCTAGTCTCCCTTGACTGTTTGGGTACATTTCTCTGAGAAAAAGGATGTTGTGTCAACATTTCAACTCTTCTCCCCCATGAACCACCATTGTGTGTTGGAACCTGGGAAGAATATTACAGCCAGTGTATTTGAAGTTCCACAGTGCTTCAGAATAGATTCGCATACAAACTCACGCTCTTTAGAATTTACTATTGCTGTGGGTTGGGGAGGGGGCACAAGACAGTCATTGTAGCTCTTTTTAAATCTCCCCTTTAACCTCTTAAAAGCTGTGGAAATTCCAGCACTTGGAAGATGTGAAGTTTTTCGAGGGGGATTCAAGTCTATTTGTTGCTCATAAAACAATATTTAGGGTGATGAGGGGCAGTGTATGTGTCACCTCAGTGAATGGGTCACATTGTTGCAAGGTGATGGGTCTAGCGTGGGGCTGTGGGGTGGTAGCGTGGGTCCCTGTGTACTAGGGAGGGGCTGTCAGTTGTTAGCAGGAATGGTGAAGAATGGGGCTTTCCAGCGTCCGATGCTTGGGTTAGCATAGGGCCGATTTAACTGCATAATCGGATTGAAAGCGAGCCATGGTATTTATGTCAGTTCGCATTTCATCAGATGGTGGCTGTGAATTGGAGTCGATGGTACAGAGGGCTAATCCAGAACTAAAGCCAAAATAATTAATGGCTTGATCTAATCCACTCTTCATTCTGTGGACTGTGAATAACATTAAAATGAGGCGAGAGGCAGTTACCAACGTATCAAAATTTTAAATGCACCAATTGGAGCCTTTGCTGACTCCTGGATATTATTTAGGGGGGGAAAAGTCAGACATATAAAGATGTTTATTTTTAGAGCCGAGTTGCAGGCAAGAAGACATTTTGGTAATTTAGTAGGGTCTGGGCTACTGTTTAAAATTTTTGAAAATGTGTGTTTACATATGCGTTAATCCTTTCAGTGTTTCTAAAATGTACCACACTTTCTATCTTCCTCAGTCATGTAATGCATTCTGTAAAGTGGACTTAAAACTGGGACCCCTTGTAACAGTAAATTGAAAGGTATCATTTTACCACATGGGTACAGGATGGTTTTGTTCGAGTCGACCATGACTACGTGTTAAAATCAGCACAGCTAGCCAAGGCTGGTGGATGTTCCCACTTCATCCTGGAGTCCTCCGCACGAGCTGACAAAACGAGTGCCTTCCTTTACACGAGAGTCAAGGTAAACTCTTTACACTATACAAGCAGTAATCCTTCTGAAAGTATTATTATGCCTTAATATCAAATATCTAGTAATTATATGATGATTCAGCATGTAAATTTAATGTGTTTGTTTCCAGGGTGAAGTGGAAGCAGATATTGAGAAACTGAAATTTGAAAGGTACTCCATCTTCAGACCTGCGTAAGTATTCCTTACTTTCCTAAATACTTATTCAACAATCTAAGTTTAAGGGCCAATGAAATCACTGCAGGAGATGCTTTCTGCATCATTTCTTCTTTCTTATGCCACACTAGTGTGCACCCTCGATTTCTCCAAGAATATCTCAGACAGTGCAAGTCCTACCGTGTTCTACCTTGATCTGATGATGTTTATTCCCTCAGAGTGCTTTTGGTTGATCGCCAGGAGTCCCGACCAGCAGAGTGGCTTGCCAGAAAGTTCTTTGCCGGATTCTCATACTTTTCCCCCGGTTTTATGTCAATACCCATTAAGTATGTGGCCAGAGCTATGGTGGCCAACACACTCAGTGAGGAAGGAAAAAGCGTGGAGATTCTTGAGAATAAGGATATCTACAACCTAGGAAAATGTGCAGAATAATGAAATGATTGCATTCAGTACAAGTAAAACTTTTGGTGCTTTTTCTGTAAGTGTAATTGCATGGAAAAGGTAATATAAAAGAGTGGACAGCAAATGGAATCAACACTAAAAATGTTTCTTGATCTTTTAAAATGAATTACTCAAATTATGAGTAATTGGAAGTTATGTTAAATCAACTCGAAAAACCTTTATTGTATATAAGACATATTATTATTATCGTGACTTTTTTTATTAAGAAATTAATTGTTATAATAATTTTTCTGTTTCCCTGTACCCACCAACCCACCTCAAAGATGTGCCCTTCTGTGGATGCCTGCTACATGGCTTTTGCACATTATAATGGCCATGGTTGCTTAGCTATAAGGTGCAAATACAGGTAGTAACCAGTCAGGTTCCACCACCTCGGGGATCCAGCCTCAGATGGGATCAGATGGGAGTGGTTCAGGCTGCATAAGTCTGCAGTTGCCTTTTTTTTTTCTCTATTTTCAAATGGTGAATGTATTTCATTGTCTGGATTGAGACATATATCTTTATATAAAAACTTTATTAGGTATATTCCTGTAGCAGATATTTTATATTGTGAGATTTGTAACATAAGGGAAATTAAAGTCTAAGTGAACTTTTTGGGCATATTACTGATATAATTGTTCATTTAATAACTTTTTGTTTGTGCCATTGAAAGTAAATTTAATAATGGCAACCTAGTACATAATAAGCTGCACCTGTTTTATCAAGCTTCAAGCCCATAAACCAAAGATGATTAACTGTCATTTGTATTGTGCTTTTGTCAATGTACCAGGACTTTGAATACAAAATGAAGCTCACATCACATGATGGGCTTTTACTGAATGGTCTATTACAAATCTAATCATGAGTTAGAAACACGACAAGGTCATTACTGATTGATCTGAATCTAAGGTGTCTGAAAGCTG
This sequence comes from Cyphomyrus plagiostoma, assembly GCA_019775915.2. NCBI lineage: Eukaryota > Metazoa > Chordata > Actinopteri > Osteoglossiformes > Mormyridae > Cyphomyrus > Cyphomyrus plagiostoma. Next base: position 12,175 of record JABFEA020010442.1, on the reverse strand, counting down.
TTTTTGGTGCTGTTGGAAATGACAAGTGTCACTGGCAACTTTTTATTATTTTTTTTTGCACATGATACATAACTCATTTATATTTACCTGATGCCTATATCCAAAACGGCTTAAAACAGAACAGAGGCATTTAAAGTAATTTAAACCCCCTGGTGAGGCATGAAGGAATTACAGGAGGGTGCAGGTGAAGGGAAACAAACAGAACTGGTTGGAGGGAAGCCTATTTTGAAATTCCACTCTTTAGAAATATGAAAAAAAGAATAGGAACATGTTTTATGCCTGTACACATTATTTGATGCTAACAAATATTAAAGTAATTACATTTTCTTTAATTGCGTGTGTGACTGGGGAGGGGGACAAATTTAGGACAAATTTATCAGCCCTAGGGTGGCCCTGTCAAAAAAGTTTGAATACCACTGTAGTTGAGGAAAGAGGTACAACTTATGTGGGTCTTCTGGGTTTTGCACCGCTGGCCTTAGCAGTGTTGAGACAATGCTCTATCTATTAAGCTAAACGAGAGCTGCTGATGCAGTAATAAATCATGTTTTAGTTTAATGTGCTCACAAAATACTCAGTGGAGCTCAAGATTGCACAGCTCAAAACTACAAGACACATTGTGTCTGATATTGGTTCAAAACCAGACACAGCATTTTATTTTTCAATACAGAACAATGCAGGTTAATCCTTTACATTTTCTGAAATACATAATTGCACAGCTACACTATTTTGCAGAATAAATAACCGAACAAAGAAAGAATGTTCTTATTTACAGTGTATACATGGAATTAGCTACAATCAACAAGAACAATGCTTATAAATCAAAGTATTTTTCATTTAGAGCAGGGGTGTCCAAACATTTTTTAAAAGGGACCAAATTTGATTAAGTGAAAATGCCAAAGCACCAACTACTCAGATATGTTATAACATATGGGTTAAAATGAGGTAAAACATATTTATCAATACATTTAATATATTGTGATGTCCTACTGGCCAAGTCATGGTAAAGAGAAAAGGCTTATACAGTATTCTGAAAAGAAAATGCCCTTTTATTTACAATCCTGAGAAGGATGCAGCACAACTGACAAGCAAGAGCGGCTGCTACAGATACAAGGGGGAAACAAGAGAGGTCATACATCAAAGGGTTGGTCTCACAGTGGTTATGTACAGGGAGCATGGACACTTGAGGGAAAGGTAAGGACCTGGTACACACGCAGGTAAGTTGCATCACTTTTTTAAGGATACAGTACAGCTATTTACAATAAAGACAATAATTACAATAATAAGACAGCTATTTACAGACTAGGAGTGGGGCATGCTGGGATATGCAAATTTGCTACCGCTCTGTTCTGCCACTGCTTATGCTTGGGACCACTTAGTAAAGTAGTCCATGGCCATAGGCTCGTAATGCTTGCCGGATGCGGTAGTTGGGGATGATCTGAGGACGTCCACACCAATGTGCTCCATGGAACTGCCCACTTCGTGGGCTACAGTGCGACTTGGCAGCAGTCAATGGGGCTCTTGTGGACTGTGCAGGCATCACAGCAATGAACATGTAGCTCCATGCCCATGTAACAGCCAGAGTAGTAGAACCAAGCCTGTGCGGGGTTTTGCAACTCCAGTGGTTCATGCGCACAGCCCAGCACAGTCTCCTTCAATGGCTCCAAAGTACAGCAGTCTGTCATGGAGGGCCAGGCTGTTGTCAGTCCGCTGGCCTCGGACTTGCCACAATCTGGTACTCTGTCCACCAGACCTCCTCCTGTGATGGCATCCACGATCAAGGAAGCCATTGAGCTCATCCTCCATTGAAGCACCCAGGGCCTCAACTAGAGGGAGCGATCCAAGCAGTGGGAGCTACTGAAGGACTTTTCTGACATTTCTGTGGTCCATGATGAGGACTGCATGCACACCAACTTAGTCTTTCATGATATCATCAGGCATGTGGTGGTTCTGTGTTGACTACTGCAGGCTCAATGTTGTAAACAAGATGGACTGATATCCCTGCCACATATTGATGGTTTTTTGGCTGATCCTTGTTATGAACTGGCCTTGTGCCTTCAACTTGTGCCTTGGAATATATGTAGTAATGTTAATTAATTTAACCACTAAACCAACAATTCACTGCATACAAAAAACACTGCATGTAGTATAATAATAATAAACTTAATTATTAAAGTATGTAAAATATATGTAAAAGAAACTGACTTATAGCAAATGAGTCCAAAGATTTGGGTACAAATGAACATATATCCTTTCAGTAACTGCATTTCTGAACTTGGTTCACAACAAATACAAACAAAATTATAGTAGATAAAACTGATATTAATATAACACATATTGATGCACTGGACACTCTAGCCAGTCAGTTGTGGTTCAGTTTATAAACACAATTTCAGTCATCACCATTTCAGGTCCAGAAAGTAAAAATCCTGACCATGATTTTGTTTCAACCAACCAATTGAGTACTCTGTGACTGTAACTCTTTATACGCAACTGATTGGTTGAAACAAAAAGTGTAGGGTACAAAAAAATTCCATCTGCTTAATTTTTGCTTTGCTATATCTCTTTCTCTTTCTTTCTGTGTAACTTCCAAGTGGGCAACCATTCAGTAAGCAATGGCTGTAAGCACCTCCGCAGTAGTTCATGGTTGAACGAAAAGTACGGAGACTGAAGTAAGTAGTATGGGCGTTTTCATACCGGCTTCTCTGGTCTGAATTAGTTATTGTGTTTGTAAACTTGTAGCGTTTCCCACTCAGTTCGGTTCGCTTCCATACAGAGAAAAATCCAACCATAGCAACAACATCCTGGGCTATGCAGTAAATACAGTAAGAAGGTTCTGTATCCTGGGCTGTGCAGTAAATACAGTAAGAAGGTTCTGTATCCTGGGCTATGCAGTAAATACAGTTAGAAGGTTCTGTATCATGGGCTATGCAGTGGAACATGTCTCACTTTTATGTACTGTTGCATCAGTGTTTTTTTCCTTTCACAGGGCACTGTTCAATCAACAGGTCAAATCCTCTCTCCTTCAGCTGTTGAGTGAACATTTTAAAAAGTTCAGAGTTTTTAGGTGTCGTGTTTAAGAAATGACAGCTGTAATCATCTGCTCAGATTTCAAGAAGGCAACGTACCTTACTGCTAGACCAAGTAAGGCCTCCTTTTCCGCTACCAAATCCGGCTGCAGAACACTAGGCAACCTCTGCAAGGAAGACCTTGTGTTCTGCAGCCAGACCCTTCCCCTAGTTTATGTGCTCGGCCGCATCCCAAAATGCAAAGCACACCTGGCCCCTCGTTTAGCTCAAACTCTTAAAGTGCACATCTGGAAGTCGGGTCCAATTGCGGTGGGCTCACGTTCACACCCTCTCAAGGGTCTCAGTACGGTTATTTTGGTCTGCACCCGAGTGTAATTACTGTGTTCACACCTGCCCAAACGAATAGCACAATAAGGGAAATTAAAAGTACTGGTATGAAAACCATATAAAAAGGGTTCCACAACTCTTGTTGGGCTGGGTACCTGTGGTGTGAACACAATAAAAAGTCTTTAGTTCCAGGAAAAGGTACTGGTGGTGTAAAAGGTCTTAATAATTTTTTTTCAGAAATTTAAGGCACCAGTCACACTTAAAGAATATGCTGTAGCATTTCATGCAGTTTGTAAAGCATTGTCATCTGACAGAAAGTAAGAGCTCTGAGCACATTATTATTGGAGAAATTGATATTTGGAACAAACCTTACAGTAAAAGGCACAATGTACAGAAATGCTTAGAACTGTGTTACACCCCCTGCAGCAAAGTTCTTTTGGTCTGATGTCCAGGTGGGAAGTTGTATTCTAAAAGAATACTGTATTATTAATAACCTAAAAGAAGTTTCATTCAAGATTTTATATCAAATGTACCCTGTTAAATAGGTTTTGTAAAAATTTAAGCAAAACATTTAATATACCTGTGTTTTTGGCAATTCAAATAGAGAAACAATATTTAATTTGCTTTTTCACTGTGATCAGTCAAATTTATTTTGGAATGATATGCTAAACTTAAACACAGAAATCTGGTACTAATTTAAAGATTGATATATTTAATGTGATGCTGTACTTTGTGTTTCATGGGCTGGATAATGATAACAAATGTAATTCAACTCTTAATCATTCTTGCCATATTATACATCCACAAAGTGAAATAGCCTATTTATCGACTGATAAATATGGAACTTTAATATTTATCGAATATGTGAAGAACAAAAAAAGTTTTACCGTTTAAAAAACCTTTTAACGTTAAAGGAACGACATTTTATTTGAAATCTAAAGATTAGTCATGCTGAACGGATTGCATACTCCTCCTCTGTTTTTTATTTTAATATATGTGTATGGCATTTGTGAACTCAGTACCTCTTTGTTTGAAATAAATTGCCCGGGGGAAAAAAACTTCCATAAAGAAAGTTATCACTGTTCAGAAGACACAGCGACCTCACGCGGTCAAAACGTAATTGTGTAATGTTATACATGACCCGGAAATGAACGTACCAACGGAAGGAGGTATCATGGCGCAGTACACAGGTACACGTGAAATATTGAATGAATCTTACCGATTTCAATTTTTTTGTAGATGCAGAAAAAAAATTCTAGTAGTAAGCGGAATGTGACGGATAGTTGAGCGTATAAGTTGCAACACATGGGTATGTCAGTTAAGATACATAAATCAGTTGCTGTAACTCGTTAATATTTTCATAATTGCGGACCAGAAACACAAAGTATTCCAAGTGGCTTAGTTGAATTATGTGGATATGTGTTCTTAGATAGTTTCATATTGTTGCACGTGCTTCTTTTTAAAAGAGGGCAATGCTTCGGCTGCAGACGAAGTGCCAGATCTGTCAGATAGCGACGATGACGATGACCAGTGGCAGTGCATGGACGAGGATCCCAACAATGTGACCATCACATGCTTGTTTTGTGATCGGTAAGCATCTGCAAACTAAGCTTCACAGGGTTTGCCTCGCAGTAATTTGCTGCTGTAATTGTTATAGTTTATACCAGTTTGATAAAGTAATATAGGGCAATTTTTAAACTACACTGGAGTTTTCACAACCTGCACAACCACAGTACCGTAGAATACATCCCCTGTGAATCTGCACCTTAAGGTTATCTACATTAGTGTAAAATGGAATTAAAATGTTTGGATTAGATTTTAGAAAAACACATTGAACATGTAAATATAGTCATGAAAAAGAGATTGTACACGCTATGTCATTTCCACACTGTTCTGGATTTCTGTTACCTTCTGCAGTTTAGCAACATTAGGCGAACTGACTTTTTAAAACTGCCCATATTGTGTCATTGTGTTTGGTGTGTGCTTGGTTCACAACAAATACAAACAAAATTATAGTAGATAAAACTGGTTGTGTTACTGCCTCTTGTGTGGACAATATCTTTGCAGAGTTTGCAAATTGCAGTAGATTTGTCCATGTTGGATTTCACAAATATAAACCATTTCCATGCAGTCAAAGTAGAACCCTTTCTGGAACCAATTCTTCCTCAGCAGCCGTGCTGCTCAGTGCAGTATCTGTAGCAATCTGAAGGTATATGAAGTTTTATTTCAATGATAAGTGCTTGCTGTTTTGTTCTATTTGAAATACCCACCAGTAACTTTAAGTGGTTGAAATATGTATGTTCTTGTCTTGTATGTGTTGTGTGTTCTGTTGTTATTTAGGTTACTGTATTCTGTACAAGAGACATTTCTGCACTGTCAATCCGACCATCATGTGGACATTCCAAGTTATGTGAAGAGACACAGTACGTTTTTTAATCATTGATAAATACTGTCTGAGTTCAAGGATGCTGAAATTATAAACACATTATTTTAACTATTAAATGTCTTTGCAGAACTGGATGACTATGGCTATATAAAGCTCATAAACTACATACGATCCGCAGTAAGTATTTGTTGTGATGGAGAAAAAGATTTGGGCTTTATGCACTGTATGGAACTATGTAATATATTGAAGACATGAATATTTTTCTCTTATTGTTAGTGACTGCTGCATTTATGTACGCTAAAGCCTTTTAAAATGTCATGCAAAATTCAATACATTTAGTCTATAAAATTCAAAAAGGAATTTTTGAAAAAGAAATGAAAGACCCTTTCAGTGGTGTGAGCTTAATGGCCACCTCACAGGATGAAAAAATAGTCATTGTGATGAAGTTCTGCGGCTGACATGGTGGTGAAGCGTAGATAATTTGTCCTCGGAGTGTACAAATTGCACATGTTTATTGGAGTACTGTGGATCTAGGCAGTGCTATGACAGTGTGACCCACAGAGCTACGCGAACCTCTTATTGCTGAGCTGAGGCACTTGTATAATTTCTTTTGACTGCTTTTTCCACGAAAGTCGGCTCTTCTAATTAAGGCTCAGAATTTTTATTATCCACTCTGTGGGCTACCCAGAACTGTGGAACCTGTCAGCAGGTATATTTGTACACCGGTTTGCCTTGGGTGACCAGCCTGGGAAAGATCTTTTCTGATCATCTGTTAAAAACCACATGTATTTGTCACACTGTCCTCATGCACTATTAATGCATGATATATTAAATATTTACAATGAGATGTAGAAGGAGTCACTGGAAATGGGATTTGTTATTGTTATTGAGTCATTCTATTTCAATTCAACAAATGGCCTTTGCATCACAATTTTTGATTTTTTTTATGAAATTTGGCATGTGAGTTAACTATACCTATCCACATCAAAGATGTTTTTTCTTTATTATTAATTTATTAATTTCCCTTTGAGATATAGCATCTGTTCTACACCACAGGTAGCAAAGAAATGATAATTCAGAATGTTTTCTTATGAACTGTAAGTCTGTAACTGTAACTTTTTTACAATCACAGCTACATGGCTGAGCTGGACCTTGTTGGGAATTTCGAATGACTTTTGCATAAATCTGTTACTTTGTTGTCAAAGTTCTTGTGAACTGCATTTTTTTACACTATATTTGGCCATTAAAAACAGTGAGGTGCTTGGAGTAACAAGTCAGAATTTTATAATGGAAAAACATGTATACTTTATGTGAACTACTTGTATATGAAAGTTGGTGCCGTCCATGAGATAAATAACTACAAAGTGCACATTATTTTTTAATGCGGTTTTTGAGCCTCAAAACAGAGCCTTTAGATGTAGCTTAGTAAGGACCCTCAGTATGATTGGTATTCAAGTTGACTCTCTGAGTGTGTCACCCATAGAAATGCAGTGCAGATGTGCTACTTAGTGTGCCCGAAGATTCTCCTCCGTGGGATAATGACGGCTACATGAGACCAGCACTGCAGGATGACCCACTGCTTCAGATCGGTATGCGGTGTCCCTCCTGATGCCGACTGCACGGCAGCATGGCGCCCCGCTCCCCTTCACTCCGCCCTGCCTTGTGTGCCGTTTGCCTTTGCAGACATCGAGGAGCTCTATGGGCTGGGTGCGGACACCGAGGCCCCGGACCCGGAGTCTGCCGCTGCCCTCCTCCACAGAGCGCAGTGTGCGGAAGAGAGAGCAGGTCGCACAGAGCAGGCCCTGAGCAGGGCCCTGGAGGACCTTCACAAGCTGAAGTCAGTGTGCCGCCATCTGCTGTCCCAGTGTAGCTGTAGTTCAGCAGCACAGTTTAGAAAGGCTGCCCCCTCCTTAATGGCATCAGTATTTATACACTTATGGAGATTGGAAATGTGCAGGGGGACTTTACAAGCCAAGGTTAACATTTGTAAAATGTACGCGTTACTGTGGTTTCTAATAATGGGGCAAACTGTTACACGGATAAGGTTCACTGTTATCTGTTTCAGTTTAAAGGTATATTACGTAATTGCACGACAAAAGTTTGTATTTTGGGAACTTCGCTCCTTATGAACTTTGTGAGCTTTATTTTGTTCTTTAGTAATATTTATAATTGTCATCCCAATTATTTATTGTTTTTTTTGTCTGTATGTTTCAATTGCAGTAGTACAATTAACAAATGTAAATTAACCTGTAACTAAAAATCAGGGAGTATCCGTTTCTTTGGGACAGGAGTAGTTTCATGTAGTGATATATTAACCCCATGAAGTCTGAATATTTACTAGTAAATATTTAGATATAATCTATATAAGTAGCAAGCTAGCTATATATGATATGCTTTTATGAGCTAGTTCATTGTGATGGTTTAGTCCAGTATGTCCTTTCTCCAGTGTCCAGCAGAGGGCACTCTAATGTTCAGTCTGGGGGTTCTAGTGGGAAAAATGGGGGGGGGGGGGAGTACCACTGCAATAGTAGCTCCCTCCTTGTGGGGCACTGTCCATTGCCTTAGGGATGTGTATTGGATCTCCTTGCAGAATCCTGGTGCAGAACTTAGTGCTGAATGTGGATTCCGGCCGGGGCCCAGGGGCGGCCCCGGGGTCCTTGTCCACTGGACCCGTTGCTGAGCTGCGGGAGGATGAGGACGAGGCCTATTTCATTTCTTACGGTCACTATGGGATCCATGAGGAAATGCTTAAGGTGAGGGCTGCACTGCAGAGTTGCAGGGAGCCAGTGATGGGTGATACAGTACTCCCTGGGCATCACTGCCCCCCAGTGGCAGTGCAGGGAGTTATCTCTGCTGTTAAGAGCACGGTGTACTGATTTGGTTGTGTGTAGGCACTGCAGCGCAATTTGTGCCACTGCCCGTGCAGTGCAGTGCGTCAGGGTGATCTCCGCCACGTCACCGCCGGCCATCGCTTCGTTCGGTGGCTGCCATGATTGTGGAGCGCCTTTGCAGGCCTCCTCGGATGGACGTCAGTGTGTCACACACGGCTTGCCATTGACGCACAGAGCCTGTACTGCAGTTTTAACCCTTTGTATGCCCCGCTCCCTCATTGGCTCTTTGGCTACGTGACGCAATCTTTATGGTGGTGCTTTGGTTTTATGTGCTGCCAGTCAGCTTCTCAGTAACATCTGCCGCAAAGTCGCTGAAAATGATGAAATAAAAACTCTGTTTCATGTGTTCCCTGCCTAGTTTTATCAGTAATATAGTAATAGTAATAAGAGGGCTGTCACTAAGAAATATATTGATAATTGAGTCATCTATTGATTTGACGATTGAATAATTGTTTATATATATATAATATATACTTATTTAAAATTTATATGTTATTTATGGTTTAAGACAGGAGCCAACCTGGGACAGGGTAGTGGCCCATTATTATTATTAGTGCATAGTAAAACATAAATACATACATGCATACGAGTGCTCAAACGCTCAGTCTCTCATTCATACAGTCAATTGAGGCGCTCGACTTAAGTTGCTTGTTTGTGAACTGTGGGAGGAAAGCGGCAGATCTGGTGCACGTCTGCGCACACAGGAAGAACATGAAAACTAGGCAGCGCTACCCGCTACGCCAACATACTGCTCTCAGTCGTCTACCTGCACGATATGCAGTCACATCACTAGCTTAGTTGGCAGAAATTTAGTTAAGAAACTGTATTTGGTGACAATAAATTTTGAGTAAATTTTCAGCTCTTCCTTCTGCTTTATAAATATTTCAGTTATTATGGCATAAATTTCTAATATTGCGCTGTGAACTTCTTATGGCATAGTTCAGCCCTTCTCGATATCACAATGTGTTCACAAAAATTATGTGGTTATTATGTACCGTATAATGTAATATTATGTGGCTAAGCCTTAATTTTAGTTGTGATTATCTTGAGATACAGGAATTGTAGAAAGTAAATAATGCCTAATGCATTTATAGCAAAAGTAATAACAAAGGCAGGCTAGTCAACCACAAGAGGCTGATTAGTACATAGCTTATTGTTCTTTATGGCTAACCTCACATTATTGGAAGAGTTTCTCAAACCTGAAAGTCTCCTGAAAGTTTGCAATTTCACATTTAACGTGAAGTGTTTCCACCCAGCTGAGGCTCTCACTCTTTATTTGCATCCTCATCTCCCTTCTGCTACATTGCTGAGTAATCCAGAAGGCAAATTTGAATCGGTGCATTTTTAAAACTGCAAAATTGAGTTTAATTGAGTAATCTTGACAGCTCTAATTTATAAACACACATTTTGTGGTGGACTGTTTCACTTTAATCTCTTTCAGAGTGCTACATTTTAATTGTCTGTTCATTTGGGTTACATTGGGGTGTTTTTACTTTTGACCCATTCAAAGTAGCATGTGAGAATATGTGAGATATTCACCTGCCTGTTACTGATGACATGAGTTTTTCGCCATGAGCTGCACTCCCTGGGAATGTGTTGGCATGGGCCTGATAGTGTGTAATTATTAGTTGTTATGGGGAGCGGAGCCACAGGCTTTGACTGGTGGATTAATTACTGGAGTCGCTCTCTGGCTCTGTTATGCTCAGCTAGTGAGGCTCCTGTATGTGAGTGTGATCTGTGATCACTGTGAATGAAAATGGTGCTGTGTGTGTGTGCATCAGCTTCTGGACCCAAATGGTGGTTTGATCAGAGGAAGTTCTGGCAGTAAGTCAAAATCCTGCTTTGTGTGTAAATGGAATCCTCAATGTCCTTTAAATTAATGACGAGGAACCTCGAATCGCTATTAAATTTCAGATGTGCCTGGCAAATAATCAGAGACGTCACTGCATTGATGGAGAGGCATAAGTGCAGTTGAATGTATCACTGCTGTGAAATCTACAGTACATTTTTATTTATACGCTCATTTTACAAGAGTCAATATAGCTTATTATTCCGTGTGTACTGAGTAACTGTCCTTGACCCTTTGCAGTTTCCTGCATGTAGGAAGGCTCGCAGTTGACTCGCTGAAATGATCAGTAATCTGCTGTAGTCATAACTACTGGGTGTTGTGGGTCATCACTGCTTCATGATTTTACAGGGCAGTGGCGTCGTCGGCTGGTGGCTTGGATCCTGCGTTTATTGCATTTTTATGACTTGTAACTCAAGATAGCTTATCCGTTCAAAAAAGTAATTTTCCGCAAATGTCTCTGTCGCTGAGCACTAATTATGTTTTAAGTGGCCCATGCACAATATAGAACATAAGAAGGCAAAGGAATTAATAGTCACCGCACCCCCACCAACCCTGACTGTGAGTTTTTGTAGATAAATTACAAGCTTTTACGTGTCAGGTCACAGCTCAACGTTGCTGCTTTCCACGAGGCTGTGGATTGCTGAGACGTCATTTGTTTTTCTATGCCCTGGTTAAGCAAGATAACGGGTTGCAGTGGGATGTGAAGGGAACGAGGCCCTAGTGGGATGCGTCCTGGTGGAAGCGCTATTCCTGCATTTCCCCTAATGAACCGCATGAAGCATACACCCTTCTCCCTGCTGACGTCTTTTTGAATTCCTCAGATTCTGGGAGCAGTTTAGTATTGCCACTGCAGATGCTTTGTTAGGCCTGTTTGATGGATATTTTTTCAGTTATTGGAGAGGTATTGTATAGGTGACGAATTACAACTGATGAAATTTTGAGAAAAATCGCTTAAAAATTAAAGCAGCGCCACACAGTGATACCAAAAAAGGGTAGTTTTGACACTTGATCCCATTAAAACTATGACTTGGGAGATTCGATGGATCCTTTTCAAATTTTGCAGAGGCAATGAATGGTTGCTGAACTGGAACTGCTTAAATTTTTAGACAGATCACTCCAAAATTGAAACAGCACTGCTTAGTGGTAGCAAAAGGAATTGTGAAAACACACATTGTGAGTATGACAAGTCAAAAAAGTATTTGATGGATATTATTCCTGCTTCACAAAAACATTATATGAATGGAGATCTACGCCTGATTTCATTTTCAGGTGAATGGCTCAAAACTATAGCAGCAGTGCTGTGTGGGAGCAAGGGAATGACATAGCAGTTGTAGAATACACTTGATCTCGTGAACACAATAACTCTAAAAGTATTTTACAGATCTTTTTCCACATTGTGATGTGGCGCATGACTGTTTTTTGTAATACCGTGATATTTTTGTTTGGTCGAAATTTGTCAAGCGTGAACTCCCCTGACATACTCCCGTTTATATACTGTGAAGAAGAACCTTTATTTTGTGTTCAGTTTTTTTTTGTATTCCCAGGATACAAGGTTATACATATGGTTTTAGAACCCCTATTTTGCTAGCTCTACTGCAGAGGCCTTTTTTCCACTTTGAGGGTAGTTTGACATGCCTTGACATTTTATAATATTTCACCCATCTAAAAAACATTTATCCCAAAGTGCTACATGTGC
>JABFEA020009969.1:0-20912 GCA_019775915.2 Cyphomyrus plagiostoma | reverse complement strand
CCTGCGATGGGCTGGCCCCCCATCCAGGGTTGTTCCCTGCCTTGTGCCCGTTGCTTCCGGGATAGGCTCCGGACCCCTCGTGACCCAGTAGGATAAGTGGTTTGGAAAATGGATGGATGGATGGATAATAATAATAAATTTTATTTATGGGTACCAATCAGGACACTCCCCTCACCTTTCATGAATTAAAAGATTAATATTGAAACATTTTCAAAACAAAAATAATATAAGAAACTAACACAAGATAAATTAAAAGGAGTAACAATAAAATAATTAATGAAAAAGAGAGGGAGAGAAAGCTAATATATAATATTTTCTTACACGTACAAGGCACCTGATAAAACGGGCATTTAGCTTTGTCTGTCATCGGTCTGAGAAAACGATTTAAACATATTAAAACAAAGGCCTAAACAAATTATAGCAGTAATAATAACTCCAGCCTTCATTAGGTAGCCATAAAAAAAATGACAGAAACCTCTCAGTGAGGCTGTAGCAGATGCGATTGCAATGTGAATAAAGGACTTCAATCCACTTTAAGGGGTGTGGTTGTATGTGTTTGTTTTGAAGTCTTACACAGAGTATATCTATCAAACATTATGCCGTGACCTTGATATTTCGTTGTCATATAAAGCTGCATATGGTTTATGCAGAAACGTGGCCTTCACGATTATCCCATCCCATCAGTCATTTGACAGATGTATGCATATAGAACAACTTGACAAGGTGCAATGAATGATTCATATGGCAGAGGCATAAAGATCACATTCTTCAAATATATCTGAGTCAGACAGTTTTTTGGTATGCTGGAGGAAAGGCTGGTGCAGTGCCCCCTCTGCTGTCCTGGATGTCCCATGGTATATGGAGTGATCTTGGCATCAGCAGCCTTGGTGAAAAATACCCAGTAGGTCCAAATGCATGAGTGACATGTGGCTCCCTGAGAAGTCAGTAATTATATCCTCTTGAGAAGCCCAACAGTGTCCTACATCTTCCTTGGCAGAGTGAGTGTAGTTACAGTCATTCTGATAGTGAGATATTTCTTTTTTCCTCACTCCCATGGTGCAAGGCCCCTGATCTTCTGCGATCCAACTGGGACGTTTCGTCCGAAGGTCCTCGACAGTTTGACTGCTATATTCACTTGTACACTGCAGTGAAATTGAATTAATAGCACAGAACGTCGCCATGGCACATGCACTTTAAGGCTGATGAGGATGCCCATTAGTGGTCTCTAATCTTCTAATGTCTGTGACCTAGATTTTTACATTTTGTTTTCAGGACACAATGAAAGCCAGATTGTTGTATATGACTACTGTACATCTAAGAAGACCATAACCTAGCCAGTGCATGATACTGAGGTCATTACTCATGGTAAGCCCCTAATATTCGCATTCATATTTCCTGTGGCTTCCTATAGTCATGAAAAATTTGAGTCAAGCGCTGTGGGCATACCACTGATTTGTTAAATTTCAGGGGAATTAAGTTAGTTAATCCTGTCCATTATCTGGGGCAGTCATTGTCTTATCTCTCTTTGACCAAGAGTATTTGGGATCTGAAAGTGTGTCGTCTTTTTTTTTTTTAATTACTAATGGAGCATTTCCCATTATCTGGGTTTTTTGCTGCAGTAATTGCAGAGTGAATTTTTTCTTTTCAGAAATCCGTGCTGATATGCACTAGCTTAACTTGGTTTCTTTGTTGATGTTTTTATGGTTGACAGGTACAGGCAGAAAAGGGAAAACATTTTAAATTATTCTTTGCAAGGTTTTTATACTTATTGGAATGATATTCTTAAATAATTTATTAAATGTAAGGCCATTGGCAAGGCAAATGGATTTAAGTGACTTGGGATGGAAGGATGGAAGGATAAGTTTATTGTGGTTTTGAAGTTTTCACAATGAAGAGAGTTAAACAGGAAAACAATAAAGCTGTTTCTGGTCTAGCAGAGAAGGACAGAAATCTCTTGAAAAAGTAAACAGTTCCTGCAATACTCTTAAAGATTTTTTAAAGAATTGTGTTTTCACGTCAATACCATACATACCAACAAATGCACATTCAGCCCCAACTGCACACTGAAAGTATAAATGAAAAACATCTGTGGCTTTAGCTTTACCTTTGTGCAGAGCACTTTGCAAAGTGCTGTCATACATGTAGCAAACATACATGTACACAGGTATCCAGATGTGTAAAATATGGATACATATTCCCATCATAACACATTATCAATATAAATAAGGGGATAAAGGTTTTCTTTTTCTTCAAAATGTTCTAACACTGCTCAAACAACAAAAGAACTGAAGAAAACAAAAACATTTGTGCTAGGAAAAAAACACCAGAAAGAAACTAGGCTATATCTTGCTTTCATGTTCTTAATGTGGAAAGGTAATTGGAAAAATAGTGTAGGAATGTAGAGATCAGTGTTTATAGTTTTGCTAGAAGTGTGTTGTAAAAGGACAAACTGTGTGTAAAGCAGTGAGTTGTGTTGACCATGTTGCTATAAGTGTGTCATAAAATTACAAATTTAGTGTAAAGTAGAGAATGTGCCTTCATTTTGGCACACTAGGTAAATGTGTTGGCTATATGGGTTACTGATTTCAGAGACAGTTCTTTAAGAATCAATTATATTGTTTAACCAGTCAGGATCCGTCACCCGACTTCAGCCTAGATCTTTCATTTATGATTTTACTTTTGATTTGGAAGGTGTGTAATTAGCATGGCTTGTTTGCTTGAGTTATTGTCTCCATATTATCCTGAATGTTCATCCCTAACAGCTGCAGTGAGTGGTATTCAGAGAGTAATAGATGATAGAGAGGGTTGCTCGTGAAAAAGCAGTGTGCAGTGCAGCAGTGAGTGCTGACATGAAAACCAGGCTCCTTTGAGGAGCAAGATGGCCTGTGCTTATATTTCCTCAAGCACTTTGCTGGTCATTTGAATTTTACAGCATCATGGGCACAGATATTCATTTTTTGATGTCATATTTTCCAACATTGTGTCAGATCTAAGTGCAATTAATTCCATTTAGTGGTATTGATTTATCTGAAAGCATTCATGTTGTCATCTGCACTTCTCTTGCTGGCTTAAACATTCATCACCTTACTGCCATTATTAAAGGTAATGAACAAGGCTACTCGCCAAATTCTCAGTGTTTAAACATTGGTTTGTCACCGATGATCCCAAATTAAGATGGAAATTGCATTTTGCAATTTTCAAGTGGAAGCTGCCATGTTGTTGTAAATGCACAATACATTACAGACAAAGACTTTATAGTCTTAGAAGGTTAGCGCCAGTGGGACAGTATTTTGCATAATGCAAAATTTCAATGACTCTGATTAATTTAAATGAGCATCTGAGATCGTATAGGTAATCGCAAAGGCAAAGAACGCAGGAATAACAAACACCAGTAGACAGAGCAGAGAGTAAAAGATCCCGGGGGGTACTTATGGAGTGATTACAGTCATTCTCAGAGTGAAGTCTGCCTTCAGAGCATGTGGTTCAGCCCTGTGTGTCTAACTCAAAGTGGTCAAATGGTAGGTCACTACAAAAACAATAAATCAGTAATTTGTGATGCCTTACAAGAGAGGTTAGTTAAACAGAAGTCAATGTTATGCTAACCTTCTTATACCCATTCTCTGCTCTTCAGAGAAATCAGTGGAATACAGCATTAATACAGGAATCTGGGGAACCACACAGATTAATCACGAGGAACAACCACAGTCCTGCTCAGCAGTCAGCCTGAGCTCTATCAGATGAGGGAGCGTGATCATTCAGGACTATAAAGCCTGCTGGGAACACCATTGAAGTAATTGGATGTAAAACTTACCGCAATTATCAACGTTAATGAAAGAATGTTAGCAAGCAGAAGAATGTAGCGAGTAACGAATTACTCAACCAGCGGATTCCATGTGATGTAGCATTAAGATGTTGTTAAACATTTCACTTAAATAACATATAAAGTGAGACACAGGGCAAGACAAGTAAACAGAAACAATGACTGACAGTTTTTTCCAATCTACACTATATACCAGAACATTTTTATGCTGAAGACACTGTAGGATACCTGCATTTTGGAATTTTACATTTAGATGGTTGTAATTTCAGTCAATTATGCTCATCAAATCTAAAACATTTTTCTGTTTTCGGTTTGAAACTGGCCGCCTGATTTGTTAGCTATCGAGTTGAAAATGTTGCCTGGTTTAGTATGGACTAATGCCCCCTTATCCAGGAGTGTCAGGGAACCAGATCTCAAAGTCATTTCAAATTGTTGATGCAGACTGCTGACTTTAATGGCCAATTCTGTAACCCTGGATACTTGTCAATCTCACTGCAGTCTCTGCTAGAAGGGCTGAAACTGAATTGACTTGCTAGACTTAGGTTAGAACAGGCTGCCACAGGTGTAACGTTGGTATTTTGGGTCTTCTTCCGCTCATGGTCATGACTCATGGACGCTTATAACAAAAGAACTGCTATGCCAAGGCAAAACTCATATTAATATGGCATCTTTAGGGCAGAGATGGGGAGAGCGAGCAGTTTGTCTGCTGAGACCTGAATGCAGTCGGCTCTGGAGGATGTCTGGAGGTCAGTCTATTCTATAAGGCTTTCTTAGGCTGTTCTCATGACTGAATATAAAGCAGTGAGTTTGTCTGCCTGCAATGAGAGGCACGCTGTGTGCCCCTGCACCGCTCACTGTAGAAGTGCAGTGAGGCTCAGTGGAAACTAAGTAAACTCATCACAAAACCAGAGAAAAAGAAGCTTTATTTGCCATTTGTTGATTTCCATCTTGCTCTTTTTTTTTTTTACAAATACACACACAGGTTTGAAATGATATTTTTGTGGGTTCCTCATTTCAATGGGGAAAACTCTAATCCCAACATGACGACCGTAACCCCTGGCCAGCCCTTACCTTAACCAAACGAAATACAACACTTTTAGCATTTTTACTTTTTTGATTGCACCTACAGATATTTGTGAGGACCTGAAAATTGGTCGACACAACGGCAAAATAACAGGTGTTTATTATATTGTGGGGAACATTTGGTCCCCACAATGTGATATGAACACAATCCACAAACACGCACACGCACGCACACACATAAAATACCTTCACTAACATCCAGTACATTTGCATTATTGTAGTGTATAATGCTGAAAACGTCGGGGAAAATGCCTCTGACTTAAACTAAGTCCAAAAGAATAAACACTGATGTACTACCCACATATCCACTTAATATAAAGAAAAAAAGTTTCCTCAGAATTAAAGTTCCGTATTGGAACCTGGGGACGGCAGTGAGTTTAGCAAGGAAGTTCTCACGGGGCCTTTATGTAATGTTCCTGCATGCTGCATGTTCACAGCTGTAACTTCTCCCTTGCAGACAGAAACATTCTGTTCTAGGCTGTACTATAAATCCTTTTTGGTAAATTGTACAAAATTGCTTTAAAAAATGTTTTTCTCCCTCTGTAATATACTTGCATATTTCATGTCTCTTGAAGCTATTAAAGTAATTTCTGGTGTTTACTGCCTATAAAATACAGGCTGTATTATTTATTACTATTTAAATAATTGACCATTTGGCTAATTATCTGGGAAAGCCAGTTATCAAGCGGGTTTTACTCATATGTGCCCTGAGCTATTTTAATGTAAATTATTTGAGGGACGTATTAACCTTCCAAGGTTACTGAAGAAGGTAAAGTTAAATAATATTATTAGTCATTTGAACACTTCAAGAAGCTGTTATGGGTTAATACAAAGTCAGTTTAATACAAAATATTTATGTTCAAGTTTTAATCTTGCAAACTTAAATATAGATTTTGCCATTGTTTCTTCATCATTTTTTTTTTACTAAACTTTTCACAGTACTAAACATTTGCAGAACTAGTCCCACGCTGATTCTGATGGTGGGAGACAGTTAGTAAAAGACAATTACTAAGGGTGTTTTCACACTTGGTCCCTTTCAGCCCTGAAATGAAATAAGAGCGATTAGTCAGCATTTATTTCGTGCATATGTGAACAGCCCAAGTAAACTCAGACCTCTCTGAAACAGTCCGAACTGAGGTGGTCTCAGTTTGGTTTACTTCAAGTCTTTGTTGCGGTTCGCTTAACTGGTGTTTTGTGAACACAAAGCGATATAAGTTGGCTTCACCTTTTACCATTGTATTTTAGCCCTCTAGGTTTGCCATAGACAGATCACATACTATTGCTCTGGGATGCTCATGAAAACAAATACAGTAGATGAAACCTTGGTTGAGAACTGACTGGTTTTTCTTTGGTCAATAGCGGAATCACTTTCCGCTCCCTCAAAATAACAATGCACTGAAAATGCACTTGACTCAACTTCATTTTAATATCAGCAACCCCACAGGCTCCCAGATGAGTGCAAGTACTTTTGCTGTTTAAACGGCGTGGATGTGGATCGAAAAAATGACGATTGCGTCGGCCTTGTGCTAGCAAAGACTGTTGCGCCACAATTGGCACTTGTGCATATGATAACACCCCAAAGGAACAGCTCAGAGCATGTAACCATGTCAGCAAAACCAGGAACAGAGAGATGGAGAAAGGGCCATATGTGTGCAGCTGTGGGAAAGAGAGGGTGAGATGACATAAGTGTGCTATCATTATAGAACTGGCACCTGAATGGAAAAGCGCAGATCCATTATAGCAGCAGCATGCAGATTACGAACTACAGACAACAAGAACTATGACTGTTTCCAGACTCTTTTGGGTGCCATAGAGTGTGGCTATAATTTCAGGTTTGTGACTGGGAGTGTGACCCCTAAGGAGCTTCAGTTTCTCAGCTGTAAGCCCCAATTCTTCCCTGGATGACTGTGTGTGTAACTAATATTGTTGGTCTCTAGTTTTGTTTGTCAGATAAGCTACTGCACTGACATGAGACCAATGTAAATGTGTACAGCTGAACTTTAGGATTTTCGTGGAAATTCAATGACTGCACCT
The DNA here is from genome assembly GCA_019775915.2 of Cyphomyrus plagiostoma. Classification (NCBI taxonomy): domain Eukaryota; kingdom Metazoa; phylum Chordata; class Actinopteri; order Osteoglossiformes; family Mormyridae; genus Cyphomyrus; species Cyphomyrus plagiostoma. The sequence continues at coordinate 13,975 of JABFEA020009969.1, read as the reverse complement.
GCAAACGCTGTAGTTGTTCAGTTTCCCACAGTGTTTTCCCACTGAAATAAGATAAACTCTTCCATTGAAAATACTGAAGTTGGGAGTTTAAGAAGTAAGATTAAATTAACCTGAATGACAACAAATACTTTTGCCATGACCCATGGACTGCAGGAAGAAAGGCTTGTGCACAATGGCCAAGCCACCAGACTATATTGAATTATCATCGTTGAACACAGGACTGGTTATTAGACATCAAAGCTCTGGTACACAGAGTACAATGCATGGCTCTATTCATTATCTGGTTCCCTTTAAATGGCACCTGAAGTACTTTTTCCAGAAAGTAGGTTCACGATAAATGTTAAAGTAAATGGTTCATATTTGCTATAAATACTCTCCATACCAAGAGTTCGTTGAATCCTCATAATGCCTAATGTCTGAAACATCTGAGAAGTTCTTTGTTACGTACCTAAGAAAAAAGCATGCCAGAACCTGGAACTTCACAATTGGCCGTTATTCATTCTGAAGTGATATTACAGTATTTGTGATTCTGATCACGGATGGTCTGTGTGAACTTCATGAACCTCATGCAAAGCATGACCATGTCAATACAGATTCTGTCTCTTTGCCTGAGGTTAGTATTTTCCTGCTAGAGGATGTAAAGCACAAAATCAAACATAATAAAATAGTGAAACTGAATATATATATATATGTATACATTAGCAAGTGCATCCCACTGTTTTACATGAAGGAATATTGTAACAGATACACATTGTGTTGACTGTTTTCCAGTACGCTTTTACAGTGCATTAATACAGGGGCTGGGTGACTAATCAAACCACCATCAAATACTACAACACCTGATTAATTTTCAGTATCTCGCTTAATGTCATTTTATTCCAGAGGGAGACTTTGGCAAGTACTTGTATTTCAGAGTGCTTGTATTTCAGGCTTCCCCACCCCTAAAAAGACACATTAGATTTCTGTTAATTTACCCAAACTGATTGCTTCATCTAGCAGATATAGTTTTGTCAGCTTCAATTTATGCAGACGGGAGTTCTTTGGAGGAGTATTCTAAGGAAAGTTTATTAAATATTGATAAGGCAGATTCAGGTTTTGATGATTTAATGACTTCATTATTTAAATCATTCTGTGTAGAATGTTGGAGCACCAGCTGTTCTGTCAAGGTTTCAGCAGAAAATGTAATTTTCCGAACACCAGATCTCTATCTGCTTCCATTGGGGGGTGTTACTCTCTGCCACGGGCCGTCTCGCATTAAAGCATCTCCATTGTACCATTAAACCGTGGTAGGAAGCCATTAATGAGTACTTACTGCACCACTATTGTAGATGTAAATTAGGCCAGTTAATGAATTACTTCAATTAAAAGACTGGGGTTTTAGGTTCCTGCGGTTTCTTTTGACCAAGCACTGTCCTTTTTACAATGGAAACATCAACCAATTACACACTGCTGCTATATCAGAAAAGGTATTTAATCTACATAAACAGACAGTGTTGTGGATGAGAATGGATGGACGTCTGTTAAGCAAAGCTGGGGAAATTAAGCCTTTTATTTTACATAATGTCAGTCACATGACTGCAACTTGTTTCTGCAGCATGAAAATGAAAATGTGTCTTTTATTGTGGAAAGCCCTTGCTCCTGATAAGAATTAAGTCACATTTTCAGAATGAATCCATATTTGGGCTGCCATGAGACACACACACACGCACACGCACACACACACACACACACACGCACAGATATATATTGAATCAAAAAATTGTTTGCCTGTGAGGAATGCATTTGGTAACTACAGGGGCGTGTGTTTGGTACTGTGTACTGTTTTCATAGCTTCATACTTATCTTGCTTGCAGCTATTCATGAAAGATGCAAACCTTTATAAAATTTACATCAAAATCCAAATCGTTCCTAAAGGAAGCATACCCTTTGTTCAATGTAAGTCCAATGAACCTGAACAAAGAATAAGAGCAGCGGCCGATGTCTGTAGAGTGGAGGGAGCAATAAGGCCCCTTCTTGTCCAATTTGAACAATGGAGAATAGGAGACGCAGGCTGTATGAAAGAAATCCAGCCTGTAGTTTTTCTGTCCTAATTATTGTCCCCAATGGGAGTTGTTCAGTTACAATGTTTTATGGTTTTTCCAACAAGACAAACAAGCAATGGTGGAAATAATGTCAGGTTGACATAGCTGCTTTCTCTCCGGTTGTGTTTGCAAATAAATGGCAGTGTTTTTTTTTTACATGAAAACAATTATAAACCAGTGAGGCATCTGGCCACCATCTGGATAAATCGGTAAATTATGATACTGCGTTACTCTCAGCACTGCTTTTCCCCCAGCTGTGTTTTGAGGTGGTAGGTAGGGCTGGGAATAGGGGGGCTGGGAGTCTCCTGTTCAACTCAGAACTACAAAATCAAAACACAGGGAGCAAACAAAATACCGAGGAAGGCCGGGGTGCTACAAGAAATGAGAGGTGGCACTAGGGGAGAAAGCACAAGGTGTAAATTGAAAGTCAGAGGTCTCCAGGCAAGCTTAGTTACCTGGAGATTAAGGTCTCTGAAGAAGCTCCTGGCAGGAAAAGCTGCAGAGGTGTATTGATTTGTCTGGAAGGAGGAGCTCCGGCCAGTTGTGACTGGCCTGGAAACGTGTAACAGAAAGATGGAAGAGCGCCGCAGGATGCTGTATATGCTAAGGAAATGGCCCTGTTGGAGAGCGAGCCTGTTAATGACACACAGTTTGTCAAACAGTACCTAGAGAGTGGCTGGAGTTCCTTAGATAAGGAGACCTAGATTTCCTTGATTCTGCTTCCATGCTGATCATCCCCAAGGGCAAATACAGAGGAGCTATGAATGCATAAAGTGTTTATTAATGCCCAGGAAACATTTTACACTCACAGTATTCATTTTTAAATCACAGGAAGGTGCACTTGGCATTACTCTAGGCTTAATAACTTTCCTTGTTATGACCAAAAACGAAACAAATCCCGCATTATATCACGGTGTAAGCCAGCAGCACTGCCTGTGTTGTGCTCCGAATATTTTGTTCTGCATAAACACAGACCTTGTGTCTGTCTGCGTATGTAATGACACACACTCTGACAGCACAGCACAATGTCATCACTTCCTTTTCTGGTTGCAGCTGCTCAGGCCACAGGGTGTCATTCGTTAATAAATCCGTGCTGTGGTGGACCGTCGCTGATGGTGACTAAAAAGCGTTGCAGGTCTGAGCGAAGTGGTGATCCACGTCTGCGGCTCTGCGTGGTGCTGAATAATGCATCGCCCACCAGCAGCCGGCTGGTGTTTCCTTGTCAGCAAGTTAAACAAGGGTGCTCTACATGTAGGTACCAGCCCAGCGGTTTTTCATATTCTCTTAGCAGATTTATCCAAAAGTTGCTAGAAATACAACAATTCATTGGCACAGTTCCATTTCTGGTTATTCGCTGGGTCATTTTGTGTTCATTATTCAGCACAATGATAGCATATCATTTCCCCTTGTGAGAATGTGTGACCCCCTTTTTTGAATCTTTTCTTTCCTGTGTCATGCAGTAGAGATCCCTGGTTAGCAGGACTTGCCCTAATGGATGTGGCTGTTGTATAGCATAGAAAGACATGTTTTCCCACCCCTTATGTTATTGTGTATTGCTAATGCTATGAAATAGTTTTTAAAAATTCAATATGTCATGAAGCAGTTCTGGCAATTATATGTAGGCCTATATTTCTTTATTCCTTTGTATATTACTATTATTCTTTGGAGATGTTTTAATCTCATTTGCTCTTGTAATTTAGCTAACTAGTTAGTACCTTTTTGACCTATTTCTAGGTTGTACATAGTCATTCGCCACAGGGTGGACAATAGTAAGGAACCACAGGTCTAGAATTTCCCCCCCTTACACTTCTTTTATCTAATTATTAGATATAGATGGAGAGAATAATATTCCTGGTTTTGTCTTATGATTAGCATACCTGCCATCACTCCAGTTTTTCCCAGGCCTGAAACAGCGCTTCACGTAATAACAGCATGTTATGTCATAACCCTACAAAATGTAACAAATTTTCACTCCATTATGTAATAACACCCACATTCTGTAATAATATGCCACATTTTGCAATGCACAGCTTGAACGCAATATGTAATAAATTTCCCCATATCTTATAATAAATTACAAATACATATAACTTATTTACTTATCCTTGTTTTTTTTGTTTGTTTGTTTACTTATGTATTTAACCCCATACAGAAAAAACCTGCCATATTTTGAAACCTAGATGTTGACAGGTATGGATTCGGTCATAATACTTCTGGCTCTTCTCATCTACGTCCTCTGCACTCTTTGCCAATGACAAAACATGGAATCAGCACCAGCTGACATCCATTTTCTGTTACTGCCCGTATGGCAAATAGGGCCACGCACCAAGGTCTGTCCCAGGGCAGATTTAACTGCCAGTTATAGCAGTTCCATACAGGAAATTGCCGGAAGTGCTGCCTGTGTTGTGTTTGTGGATATGACCTGCAGTCATTTTCAGCTCCAGTACTAAAGATGGAAGTGATGTGTCTTCAGTTTGCACTTTCAGATGTGATCTGGCCACCATGTGATCCAAGGCCTCTGTCACAATCATATTGAGATACTCTGTATTTTTGTAATAGAAGAACGTCTGTATTCTTAACTGTATATTGAGGTTGCTCATAATTCTATTTTGTGCTTATATCTTGTTAAAGTGATAAAATAAGATGAAAATGAACTAGAATTACTAGAATTTTTTAAAAGCATGAAAATGCAAGAATACTCAATTTAGTTTTTCATTAGAAACATTTGATACCAGCTCTGTAGAAAGTGGAAAGTTTGTTAGATTAATACATTGTACATATTTTGTTGTCTTGCTTTCTGACCTTAAGAACTGTAATAAATAGGTGCAGTGATCTTGAACATTGTATGAGATAACTTAGAATGAATTAAATTAATTTTAGCAAGCACGATGATTGTTCTATAATGAACAGTGTGGATAAAGGGGAAGATTGTTGTTATTTTGACTACATTCTTTCTAGTTGATTACACAATTTTTAGTGTGTAAGTTTAGATTTTATGCTAAAAAGCTGGTGTCTTATGATTTATAAGAAACATAGGATTTTTGAGGTACACTGAGACCATTTCTCTGTGTATTCTTGCATTGAGCCAAAGCACAGGAAAAATGGATGTACTTGGCTAGTAAGCCAAGTACGATGCAGTTGTCTATTAAGAAAATCTGAAATCTTGAACAGATTTTTGAAGGTTCAGAGATTTGTTAATGATTAACTCATCAGAATGAACACAGATTTTGTGGTATGGCTGAAAGTATATCTGTATTCTTTTTAAGAGTCATTACCCCTCCTACCACCAGGATATATTGATGAATTCTCAGTGGACATTTTCAGATCCAACTTCATGGCTTTGTAGAAGTGTCCTTGTTGACTGCATCATACTTGAACTTAGTACACAGGTACACCCTTTGTGTTATTATTCTTGGTTAATGCATCTCAACTTCTGCCCTGTTTGTTTGTTTTTTAATAATTACAGGAAGTAATTTTGTTTTCCCTTTCATATTAACATTGAGTAGCGTGCCTGAAGTTCAGTTGCTATGCTTTTCTGGTGATGGGGACAGTTTACTGACAGGTATATTTTTTGATTAGGGGCTGGACTTTTTTTGTTCCCTTTTTCTCAGACATTGCTGGCTCGTGTTCTTTTTCTGGAAAAACCCAATGCTACGCATTTTCCTTTTATACATAAGCAGGTTCCCCTGCAGTGAGTGGCTATCTTTGTTTACCATGAATCAATGAGAGCCAAAGGAGGTTACTGTGTGGGTGTGAGAGGAATACACAAAGAATTCCCCTGGAACTCATCCAGAATGGGGGGATACCAGAGAACATAAATGACTGTGAACATGTACTATAGTAAAGATTAATTGGCATCTCTCTGAAAAGAGCCCTTGCTGTGTTCACTCACACACCATCATTAGCATATCACTTTCACAGGTATCTGTGAGTCGGTGCAGGGGCAAGTTCAAAACACAAAGACAGGCCTTGGTCTTGCTATGCAAAGCCTTGTAAAATCAAGCTCTAAAAGAAATCCAATCTAGGAGACATTTAACTATAATCATATAAAAATAAACCCGCTGTGAGAGTTGTGCCCATTTAAGCTCTTATATTGAGGTGTTATCATAATATGACAGGCATTACTGAAGGGGGACCCATTGAAATATCTTAAGGTGTGGTGGTCCCCTTTATTGAGCGAGCTGCTTTTGTTCCTTACTCAAGGGAGTGAGTCTGCAAGAGCAGCTGTTAAAACTCAACCTGGTTACTTCATTGAATAATTTAAACTACTCTTCATTTATCTCTTGTTATCCTCTGTGTCAAGATTTTCAGTACCATCCATAATTCAACCAAGAGTTTGAAAGTAAATGGACTTCTGGGATCAATATTAAAGAAGCAGAATATGACTACAGTGCAAGTTCCCATTTTATGCTATTGCCTGTAGTGCCCATCTGGACAGAAGATATCACCCAGTCAAAAGTGTAGTATATCTGAATTCGATAAATCTAATAAAATAAATGATTGCTACCCTTGGCTCTTTGCATTTGGAGTTTGAGTGACTGAGTAGACTTGCATCCCATCCATGCTGTACCCTAACCCTTATTTTTCTTTGGCTCGGCTCCAGGCCCACCACCACCATGTGATGGATGGGTGAATGGAAAACTAATTCTTGTTTAATATAATTGCCCAAATACTTTGGTACATTGTGTTAAAAATGCAGATTATTACTTATATATACGCCTTGTATTACCACTCTGCAATGGATTAAGGTGCTTAAATGGAATGGAATACTGACTAGCCATAACATTAAAGTGATCTGGCTAATATTGTCTAGGTCATTTTCCCCCTTGTGCTGCTCAACAGCTCTGACTTCTGAAAGTGTCCTGTGGTATCTGATACCAAGATGTTTGTAGCAGATCCTTTAAGTCCTGTCAGTTGTGAGATGGGGCCTCCATGGATCAGATGTTTTTTGCCCAGCACATCCCACAGATGCTCAATCAGATCGAGATATGGGGAATTTGGAAGCCGAGTCACCACTTTGAAATCTTTCTCGTGTTCCTCAAACCATTCCTAAACAGTTATTGTGTTATGACTGATGTGGCATGGACCGGGGAAGCAGGCAAAGGAGAGCAGGATTGGGGTAAAATTAAAAAATTTAATAGGGACAACCTAACGATACATAACACTACAATGACAGAACTAGGGAAACAAATTCTGATGTGGACTTAAATACACCAAACTAAGACAAGTTGAAACACCAGGTAAACACTGGGAATCCACATGAAGTTAACGAGGGGGTGTGGCACAGGAGGATCGGCACGATCGAGGTGTGATATATTGGTGTATTTCAGGGTGCATTACCCTGCTGGAAGAGGCCACTGCCGTCAGGGAATACTGTTGTCATGAAGGGATGTACTTCATCTGCAACAATGTTTAGGTAGGTGGTACATGTCAAAGTAACATCCGCATGACTGCCAGGACGCAAGGATTCCCAGCAGTGCGTTGCCCACAGCATCACACTGCTTCCACCAGCTTGTCTTCTTCTCATAGTACATCCTAGTGCCTTCTCTTCTGCAGGTAAACGATGCATACATTCCCGGCCATCCACATGATGTAACAGGTAATGTGTCTCATAAGAGCAGGCCACCTTTTTCCATTGCTCATTGGTCCAGTTCTGATGCTCAGGTGCTCATTTTAGGCAGTTTCATTGGTGGACAGGGGTCAGCATGGGTACTCTGACTGCTTTATGGCTACCAGCCCCATGCTCAGCAAGTCTTCTGATACCTTTATATCATAGCCAGCATACTAGAAACACTCCCACGAGACCTGCTGTTTTGGAAATGTTCTGACGCAGTCGTCAAGCCATCACAGTTTGGGCCATGACAAATTTACTTGGATCCTTATGGATGCCCATTTTTCCTGCTTCCATCACATCAACTTCAAGAATTGACTGTTCCTTTGCCTTATAAATAATGGCACCCTTGACTGATGCCATTGTAACAAGATAGTCGATGTTATTTACTTCACCTGTCAGTGGTTTTAATGTTTTGGATGATCAGTGTATACCAGCCGGTGCCATTTCAGTCTATGAGAGTGGAAATGAGAGTGTATAGCATACATACAGCACTATGGCCTACCAAGTGTCTTCTCAAGAACTGCTCTGAAATAACCTTGGTTTATTTCATTAGGTTTATAGTCTGGAAAATAGCTGGGAAGAGTTGACTGGAATTAGGGAGGTACGGGGAAGAGGGCAGAGGAATGGTATCATCAAAGTGAAGCTGTGTGCCATTTTCTATAAGAGAAGGACTCATGACATGGAGTACACAAAAGATTAGCATAATGGTAAAAAATGTATGCATTAGAATGCTATAAATATACAGACATTGTCACTGGAGTTTTCCATAAAGGGGACGAGCAGAAAGAAAATACAAGTGGAGTTCTTTCCATTCCAAACATCTTTTGTAAGCTTTGTAACAGAAAGACAGACTTTTTGTCAAGATTTGAATGCTTAAGTACAATGACTTTATGACACAAATGATGGAGAAAAAATGCACCAGTTTATATATCAGTCAGGTTAACCAATGTGTCACATTTAATGTAGTGCATTTTACAGTTTTAAGCAAGCATATTTACCAGTCAGACATTCAGATTTGGGAACAGGAGGTCAAAAGATTTCTGGGTTTTCCGTTTGCTTTATCACAGACACTCTTTGTATTGCTGTGTGGTTCTATGCTGGTGTAAACAGTGTGGCACTTCCTGTATCTGCGTGTGTGTACTGCCCTGCATGTCAGCTGAAATATCTTGCTGATAACTGCGTCCTACTTGGCTTGCTAGTATTGTTTATTTTAAACTGCCCAAAGTAAACGAGTTAAAGGTTACAGACCTTATGGACCCCTTTGAACTTGCACAGGAAAAGCAGGAAAAGAAAATGGATGGATGTATGGATGGATGGATATCAATACGGTTCAAATACTGATGATTAATAGCTGACTTTTCTACTGATGTTAATTTGTTCTTTTAAAAATATATTTTTTAGTTGTTTTATTGATATATTTTATTCTAATAAAATAAAAAGCGAGTAAGAAGAAAATAACTGCTCACTCCTTTAGTTTGTAAGCTTTTCTGGTTCCAGAAAAGTATTAAAGAAACAATTGAAAACAAATGTGCATTTAATTAAAGCATTCATTATTCAGCACTACAGTATATTGAATAGCTCTAAAAATGGCATCAGCCCACAGTGGCTGCTTCTCCCTCAGTGCAGCATGATGAAATATTGATCTCAGATTTGTGTCACCTATGACAGTTTCTGAGACCTTGCAGATATGTATGCTTTCCCCACAATTTATTAATAAATGGTAATAAATAAGAAATTCCCTAGGTGTATTAACCATGTAATGGTTAATGCATGACAAGCTGTGCATTATCTGTTAAAGTATGACTGCAGAAGCAAAGAACCGTCTGACATGAAGTGGAGTGTGTTTAAAAACCAAATCCATTACAATAGCACTTTAATACCATGGTTACCGCACATTTGGCTTACGGGTATGTAGCTAAAGATATTATTTTAGTGTTTACAAACAGAAACTGCATTTATTAGTATGTCCACTTAGATACAACCAAAGCCACCGACATTATTCAAAAATAGTAACAGTCTACTAATGTGGAAATTTTGAGGGAATAAGGATGTTAGTGGCTTGCCAGCATAGATTAATGGACGTCACATCATTTTTATACTCTTAAAAATGAAAGCTTGATCTGGAGGCCAGATTTAATAATGAATTTTAAACATGTTGCAGGCCAGTACTTTCAGACCTCTTATAAGTGATGAATGAGCCGACAAAATCCCTTGTACTCCACTACGGAAAACGGCCGATCATTCAATGTAATCATCTTAGTGTCTTTAGCTCTGGTGACGCTAACTTTGAATATTGAAAAGTTTATTTATCAGCCAAGATAGACCCATCAAACTGATGCCCATATATTAATTTTTAACAAATATCAGTTGATACCAGAATGTTAACCAATATCTAGAAGATAGTCCTTTGCTGAGACCATAAGCCAGTTTGAAATTTCTTGTTGCAAAGCCCAAATGCCAGTCTTTAGGCACTCAAATGTAAACCAAATGTATAGTAACCTTGGCATAAGCATGTTAAGGCACTCCCTAGCCATTATACGTGGTTGAATGCAAGGTTGCAGAAGCAAAGAACAGAACATTCAACCATTGTTTTTATTGATTCAGCTATATGTACGTCTTGTTATTCAGCTGCACCCAGATGAGGAATACATATGGTTTTGGTCTGCTGCTGCATCATCATCAACACAATATCTCAAAAAGTATTTGGTATTTTTCAAACTTTGCAGACATGTTGTAGGATGAAGATCTGGATCTCATCAAATATCGAGAAAAATTGTACCAAACCTGAAGCACTGCTGCACAGTGATGCCAAAGATAAGGGCTGCCTCAGACACTTGATCTTGTCATTATGACAACTCAAAAATCTTTGGCTGGTGTTTTCGAGACTTTGCAGACAAGTTTTAAGGATGAAGATTTGGACCTGTTCAGATAAATTACAGCAAAACTGAAGCAATGGTGATTATTCACATCAAAGAGAAGGATGGCATGATTAGAGGCTTATCTTGGTGAACAAGATATTTCTATTTATTTGTACTGCATGTTTATATATGGAGCCCTAGAGGGGCCATGGACAGTTTTTTTTTTTTTTGTTATTTTATGTGCGAAATGTACTTAAGCAAGACTAAGATGGAATGGGAGACATATTATGCATTTTTATAAAGATTTGAGTAAATAAGTTTACTACCATAAAACCCATAGTATTTGCACACTACATGTCATCAGCTGGCTTTGTGGGCAATTGTGCAATGAATAGGTGACATTATATGTTGATAGTAGGACTCAGGGCATTCAGGTAAAAATACATTTACTGACTTTCACATTTCCAATTCATCATCCACTTGGTGATTCTAGAAATTGTAGAGGTTGGGGAGTCTGGGAGGAGTACAGATTAGATGAGGGGAGCAAATGATGAGACTGTCCTGGAAATACTTTGATGTTGTTCCAATAGCATCCTTTCTAGTTGACCACAAAGCATATTTTTTGTTTATTAATGAAAGCAGAAGGAGAATAAGATTGGAACTGGAGACATATTTTACATTATTGCAAAGATTTGAGTGAATAGATTTTCTACCTTAAACCCCATTCACTCCCAGTTTTGACTTTGGCACATTTTCTTTGAGAGCATGAAAAACGTAAGTCATGCACATATTTTAGGTATTTCTTGAGCTCAATTTAGTATTTCATGGTCACAGAATAATAAAAAAACACTGTCTGTGGCCCTTTCAGGGTGTATATACCATTGGAATGTCTGTTACAGTTGTAATTGTTATGTCATGGAAAATATTGGCCGTAATGATGTTCTGAACTAGAATTGTGCACCATGCGGTTTGGGCAGGTTATGTAAATTGTTTTGGATTTCAATCACTAATCACATACCTTGGACCTCAGCCTGAGGCACCACTGTTGTGTAAGTGATACGTCGCAGTTTTTTGGAAAATTCCTATTTCATTAGATGTGATGGAAATAAAAAAAACTTTAAATCCACAAAGCTGCACATGTAAAGAATGACAGATTTCAAAATATTCTTGTTGAATTTATATTTAAGAATGTTTGTAAGGTCTATGAAGAGATTAGTCGAAAAAAAATTAAAAGCGACCATTATGCATGCAAATTTTTGACTGTTAAACTAAATTTTGGCAGGAACTAGGCAGGAAACCCATATTAAAACAACCATAACATGTAATAAATAAATAAATAAAAATTGGGAAGTGTTCCAGAGACATGCAGTTGTGGATTAGGGTATACAGTGAATTAGAGCTTTCCCACGCCAAGGCATTCCACATAGAAAACTGACCTTTTCACCATTCCTTTGCCAGTCTCCTGCTTATCTCTTTGGAAAATAAATCAAACAGGAGATAGGAAAAAGTCTGACTTTAACATTTTTAAAACCTTTATTGGTATTTCTAATAAATTGCTTGACACTGAATTTGGAGCCCCACTGTTGATTTCCATGTCAACAATCCATTGGCCATCAGAGAACTCGATAAGTATGCATGTCTGTTGTATAAGTATGAAACTGCAGAAACAGTCTGCAGCAAAGCATTGGAAAAACAAAAAAATCAAACCTCTCAATAAAATTACTTGTATCCCATTGGCAAAATGAGAGTAAGTGACAGAGACAAGCGAGGGTCTCAATGAATTTCTTATTTGCTAAAATGCGGTGGAGGAGGGAGGTATTCCGCTCACAAAGTGATCCTCGTGAAAAAGGTGAGGATGCTCGTTTGGCACACACAGTCCTTTACGTGCATCGACTGAGGGAGTTTGCAGAAAGCACAAGGAGGACATTCTCAGGTCAGGCCATCCCAGAAGCAACTCTTCCACCTTGTCCTAGAACACAGGGCCCTGCTTTTGAGAGGGCTTGGAGGGTTTGAGATGAACTGCCCCCATGGGAGCCTGGAGATGAAGCAGATGCAGGGCAGAATGAGCGACAGGAGGGCTGCACCCCAGTGCTACAGCAGTGCTTAACCATTTCTCACTTCAGGGTTGACCAGCGAAGATGTGGCGGGGGAGGTCTGACAACAAAATGCGTCAGAAAGCAAGATCCCTGCTGGACTCTGCCGGACAGTTTACTGGGAAGGGATTTACATTTGGAGATGACAAAGGACACTGAATGTCACGTCTCAGAGGGCAGCTCTGAGAAGAGTGTCAGAGACCCCATGTGAGCTGGTCTGCTGAGCCACTGCCTGCAGCCAGCTTCCCATCACCATGTCTGTAACCTTTAACTAATTAGGAGTTAAACAGGGAGTGTGGCTTTCTGGCACAACAGCTCACCGAACACGGGAGAATAATTTTTTTGTTTAAGATTTAAATTTTGCATACATGTCTCCAATTCTGCAGCAAGAAAGCAAAGACTATGTTTATTTTTGAATATTAATTGAATATTATTTTTGAATATTATACTTAAAAAAAAATTCTGAACCATAGCATTTATTTATCCAAATCATATCCCATGCATGCATATGCTAGCTGCTGATGCCAGGCAGGATCTGACCGCAGGGCACACCTGAGGATGGGAGAAGGTCCTCTGTGCCACTCTGGCAGTGTAAAGGTGCCTCATAGCCTAACTGCATGTCTTTGGACTGCCACAGGGTATCCATGTGACACAAAGGAAATATACACACACAATGAACAGACGCAGACACTTTTATGACTGACTGTGGTTAGAGTTCACAACCATATTCATCAAAAATCTCATGAAAAATTTACCTTATTAAATTATCATTTCATGATCAGAGATGCCTTCTGCATCAAAGAAATGCAATATAACTGTATATCTAAATCAAAATATTGCGTCAGAACTATTATCACTGAGCTCAAACTTATTTAGTTTTTTTACCCAGCAGTCTGGAAATGTAAATGAATGCAACTGAATTATGCATATATTCTCGTTTTAATGTATTAATTCTGTACAAGGCGGCTGTGGTTCCTGCACACCCTCATTTTACAGCATGAGATCTTAATTACAGCATGACTGCTTGTTATAACATTGTTTATCTACTCTAGTCATCAGGTCTCCCTCAAGTCACAATTATTGTGATTAAAATTAGACCTTTGGTTGGTGTGAATATGAAGGCGCTAGGAATGAGCATTTGACGCTTTTCAATGAAGGAAATATTTGAAGTACAGTTGTGTAATTTTATCATGTCATGGTTTTTGGAGAAGTGGTGAGGTTGTGTAAGGTAGGCTTGTAAAAATTATGTTTTACTCCCCGAACTATCAACCGACCCAAGCATCTTTGTTCTCAGTGGCCTGCAACTGACTGACCTTTGGCAGCCCAGTC
>JABFEA020009593.1:0-21069 GCA_019775915.2 Cyphomyrus plagiostoma | reverse complement strand
GATTGGTTGATTAGATAATTGCATTAATGAGAAATTGAACAGGTGTTCCTAATAATCCTTTAGGTGAGTGTATAATGTTTATGCAAGTGTTCCAAACTGCATTTTGCAATGTCTGTACTTTGATGTTAAATTACAAACTTAACATAAATCTGACATATTAACAAAGTACATTAAAATAAAGACGAGTGTAATACCAAAACAAATACATAAGAATGCCTGGGCCAGAAGCCAGTGTTTGTATCAGGAAGCAGAGGGATCCTGTTTGCCTGGCGTGTCCCATTTGTTGTGCTAACTAAGTGCTTGACTGTCGCCTTCCTCTCTCTCACATACACAGCCTCACACACATATTTACCCAAGTCTTTCTCTGCCACTCTGAAGAACATACTGACAATATGCATCCTTTCATATTCTCAGTGTGGAATCTGGGACGGTCATCTCAGCCCTGGTCCCCCTTCCCCCATACCCTAGACTCACTGCCTTTGTTCTACATTAAACACATTTTCATTTCTCCCTTCCCGCTCCACTGAGAGAAAAATATTTAAAAACTGAGTAAAACAAAACATATCGCCATTTTCACAGGTGTCTATACTGGTATATTAATATCAAATAACACTTTTCATAATTATGAAGACCAGGATACACATGATGCACAGTTCACTAGCAGAACTACAGTGACCTGTGTCAGTGTTAGTGTTTAGGGAGCTGTCACTGTCTCCCTCTCTTGTAGGCCACACCTTCCACATATTCAGTACCTCACCACTCACCCCCTAGTAATCACTCCAGTGCTTGCTGTCCCAAAACTTTATCACTTCCTACTCACTACCCTAGTGCTCACTGTCCAAATTCTCATTCACCCCCTACTCGATCACTACCTTGGTTCTCATTGTCCAAATTCTCACCCACTCCCTATACTACCTCAGTGCTCAGTGTTTACATTTTTTCTCATGATTTACTTAGTAGGCTGATTCCTCCACTTGGCCGCCCATCCTTTGATATAAGTAGGCCGTACTTGCTTTGGTATGAGTTGCCAACTCATCTGCTGTCTCCTAACTGTTGTGTCTGCCAGGGCTGCTTGTGTGTAGGCTTCCTGTGTGGCCATAGTGAGGGAGTGAAAAACAGAGGCTTTCACAGAGCAAAGCGCCGTTCCCACAGTGCAGCAGTCACGCATACTGTTACTCTCACTGAGAACAAAGGAGCACGCGAGCCAGAAACAAGAATGAGCCGACTTTTCTTTGTCCAAACAATGTTTATGTGTATCCTGTACGCCCCTTTGTGTGTTCTTTGAATACGTGATAGGTTCATACTACATCTCCACAGTACATTAGCGTCTGATCACACTGCTTCTTAGGTAATAAATTGTTTAAAATGATATTAATCCAAAATATATTATATTTGTCTACATTACAATAATTATACACAAAGTATAGCATAATCATATACAGTTCCCTCCAACAGGGAGGCCAGTTCCTTTATTTTTGCTGTACACTGAAAACATTTGGGTTTGGCATCAAAAGATGAATAGGAGACAGGAGAACAGTAATTCAGCTTTTATTTTTGGGTATTTACATCTAGATATGTTAAACAACTTAGAATATATCATCGTTTGTAATGGAACACCATTTTTAGGTGAGCAAAAGTATAGGAACAGATAGATTAGAGTGAACAATAGTTAATATTAATTTTAGTTGCAAATCCTTTGCTTGCAATAACTGCATCATTTACAACAGAATATGTGTGCTGTCCTACTATATTATACAAAATGCTTTTTTAAAATTTCATTTCATGCGATCCTGATCTTTTTGTTATAACAGTTCTTCGGATCAGATCGCAATTAATTTTGTTTACATTTATTGTTGTTTTGTGAGTTTGCAACTCTTTTCAATACACTGTATTGTGTTTCAGCAGCAGGTTATTTGCATAACCAAATGACATAAGAAAGCATTTCAAGTACCACTCCAAAATACTGAAATACCAAAGAAGTACCCCAGTTGTTTGTACTTTTAATACTGGTACTCACTGGAGGCCACTGGAAGAGGGAAAGTACCAACTGTACCATACCAAAAGTATGGTACTTGGTGCGGTCGAAAAGTACCCTTGGTTATCCAAGACATTGCCTCCATTGCAAAGATCACACCATCATTGGCAAAGTCAACATTAATAAATCTTTCTCCACCAACGAATGTTCCACAGCCGCTGGACCCCACAATCCCACCCAACACCCATCCATACAAGCACTGAACAGAGTAGGAATAAAAACACACCCCAGAATCAACTGGGAAGAATACATAGGTTCTCGCTCCACGCTGCGCAGCACTCACAGTACCAATGTACAGACCAGCCATGATACGCAGCAAACTCGGGGGGGTTCCTGTGAAGTCTCAGGATGTCCCACAGGGCAACTTGATCAACTGAGTGGAACGCCTTTGATAAGAACCTTCAGTGCCAGAAGGCAGTCAATGGTAAATTCACCACCCATGCAATCTCTGCAGAACAGATTTAGATTTGTGTAACGCTTCAATTCCTCTCTAATGCGTCTAGCGACCCAAGTCCATTTTGTGTCACATGCTCACAGATCTCTTTAAGAAACGCTTCCCTATCTGCCCTCAGAGCCCTTGCAGCCCTCCTTCTCAGTTCCCAGTACAGACAACAGTTCCCATCAAGCCGTCTCCTGCAGAGTCCTCTTGAAAATATCCAGAATGCTCTGCAACATGAAGCTCCTCCTTCTGGGAACACCAGCAAGATCAACATAATCTTCAGCAACCTACAGGGTCTTGTCATGGCAGTTGCACCCATGTACATAAGAACATAAGAACTATACAAACGAGAGGAGGCCATTCACCCCATCAAGCTTGCTTGGGGAGAACATAACTAATAGCTCAGAGTGCAAACTTACAGCCTGATCTGGGAGATCCTGAAACCAGGATCCAGCGATCCATAGCCCCTGAACATGGAACATGGACCCACTTTCAGCACTTTCATGGGGTGGTGGATTGAGGAGTCTCTCAATAGCTCCTGGAAGGTAGAGTGTCAAATACTAGCAGCACAACAAAGTTGCTGCAGAATAGATCATTTGTGATACACTTAAAAAGGGTAAGAAGTTTTAAAAATCAGATTATATATTATCAGTGCCCTGGTATCAAATTAATATCTGCATTAAAACGTTTAGAGGATTATCCCCTACTAAAATACCAGATTTAGGGAACATTAACAGATAAGGTTGAAATATTGGATAAACTTAGCAACACATAACATTACCCACAAACAGCCTATTAATGGTAATTTCCGTTTTCTTAATTCTATTTCATCCAATGTTGTGGGATTATAGAAAAGAAGGTTTCTAAACATTTATTTTCTTTTGCAGAGTGACAGCAGTTAAATATTAGGTATAATATTTTAGCATGTCATCTCAACTACCTGGGTTTTGCAAGCTTTATCTGTCCCTTTCTTTTAATAAAGCAAACATTAAGCTTCCCAATGGTGTGGTCTTTGTGAAAATGTGTAAATGCAGCATTTAAATATGATTACCTCACTTTTTGCAAGTTACACTGAAATTTCTCCTGCTGAGTTGACTGACTTTTTCTCCTCTCCATATGACATGGGAAACCGTACATTTCTACAGCTTTCTCTCAGTGACTGGAGCATCCCCATGTAGCACAGCAAACCATAGTGGGGATTATATGCAAAGAAAACATGAATCCAAAGCAATAAACTACATCCCAAAACATACTCCAAATGCAAAAGGGCAACAAATGGCAAAAGCTGATTCTGATTTGCTGAATAATTCACCTTAAAAACACGGAAGCTAGAATTTGAATGAACTGGCTTTTCTGTTACAACAAAAATCTCAGTTTCAGTCAAATGAGAACAGAGACTATGACATGAGCTTGTTCAAATGCCAAGTAACTACAAATCCCACAATTCACTCCAGGTACGTGACGTCATTCTCATGGGACTGGGAAGTGGTAAGCCGATTAAAGACGGCGGTAGCTGTGGTACTTTTCTATTAATTGAAACATGTTACATGATTGTCTTGGGTTTACTGGATATGTTCCCGAAATGCTTACGTAATACACGAAATACATTATTGTATATGTGCAAGGGAAAATCTTGAATAAGGTAGCTTCCGTTAGCCAGCTAGCTAGATAAAGTGACCGTGGAGCTTCTTAGACCTGACCGGACTTCTTTAGTTTACTGTATACTGGTGTAGTTTTTAATATCTACATTTTTATGTGTGCAGTGAATTAATCTAGATATAATGTAGATTTTTTTTATTAATTACACATACAGCTCTGTATTTGCCATATCCCAACAGATGTATCATGATTTGGACATCCCGATGTTTCTGCCAAACTCTAACACCCAACCCTTGTTGTTCGAGATCTTTCGTCCGGGTTTAACTTGCTTAGCTGCACCTAAACTGACATTTAAGAAATATTGTCGCATCTGTAAGATACCAGATGCAATGTCAAATACATGGCTGTGAAATTCAGCGTAGGTTGAGGACTCCTGACAGCACTGATCGAATGGCAAACCTATTTGCCTTTTCATCAGATAAGACTCACTCGGCTTCACTAAAAATGTACTAAAAAATTACATTTTTGCTATTAAGAATATTTCTCGAGATCTATTACTCAATGTTGACTAATACGAATCATTTTTAGTTGGAAGAACTGCATTGTTACTAGTAAAAAATATGTCATACATATCTATAACCGAGTTTTAACTAGTAATACGTTACCATTGACTGCCATAGAATTTTTGCTTTTCTTATTTCAAATTCAATTTTTGGTAGTAAAAAGTTGTATTTTAGATATCTTTAGTTCAGTTTTTACTAGTAAGTCGTTGCTAGTAGAAATTTACATTTAAAGTATTTGTTATTTCAGATCTCTAAAATATAACTGCAGATATCTATAATTACATTTTCACTAATACAAACTGAATTATCTATATGTAGACCTGAATTTGTGACTAGTCAAAATTCAGAAGTAGATATCTGCAATATGAGCTTGTACTAGTCAAAATTAAATTACAGATATCAACGATATGACTTCTGGAATTTTGGATGTGAGAGGCAAAAATTCAATGAAAGTGAATGGTTATATATGAATAAAATCTGTCCTGTACATATTTGTAATATTATTTTTTCCTAGTAGAAATATAGTTCCTATTAATTAAAATGATCATTCTTGCTAGTAAAATAGATTTTTTATTAGGTAGAATCTTATTTTTATTATTAAAAGACAATTTGTCTTGCCATACTGGTCACATTGTATGAGCTTAACCTAATGGTTGTGGTTTGAGAAGCTCTATGTGGGAGTTTTAAGCCCCAGGCCTGGGGTGTCAGTTACTGCTGCAGAAAAGAGACCCTGTATCTCTGTGCCCCGAGTAACATGAGCACATGAGTAGATGATCAAAAATATATTTATTAAACTGATAGAAATTCCGTGTACGGCAGCTGCCAGTTAGCAGGCCAGCCATGGTGTAGAGGTTGCCAATCCTATGGCTCTGCTCAAGGTGTTTTCTGCTGTATCGTTATTTTTGTCTTTGCACTTGGTCTGTTACAATACATGTATGTTTGTCTGTGCTGTATGTACCTTGTTGCTGTATACAAAAAATATCCCCCGGAATCAATAAAGTTTGTCTAATGTAATATGTTTGATTGACGAATCGAAAACCAACAGGTTGAAACTTTCCTTTTTTATACAGCTGAAATAAAAGTATATTGAAAAGTATATTGAGCTGACACAGCATCTCAATGTTCAGTTAACTCAGGAGTTTATAGCTTGCAGCTTTTGCCAAATACATTTGGAGTATTAGAGATAAATACAGTTTTCTGGGTAACCTTGTTGAAATCCTGTTTTACTTTGCCAGGTCCACTAGTGATCCTGAGCTCCCCACATTCCATTTGGACTCTTCATCATGACCAAACTGCTGGAGTGGTTGCTGGGCATCTCGGTGGTGATGATCACTTGGGGGCTGCTGACTTTTGACCTGCTGGACCTGAAGCTGCCCCCAGTGTACAAAGAGGTGGCGTGGCCCATACCAGTCTACCTGCTGGTGGTGTTTGGCTGTTACTCTCTGGCCACGGTGGGCTACAGAGTGGCTACCTTTAACGACTGTAATGAAGCCTCCCAGGAGCTGCAGGCCCAGATCAAGGAAGCCAAGAAGGACCTTCAGAAGAAAGGACTGAAATTCTGAACTGTAGTCTGTGATATGAGATCACATTCCTTCTTTGGAAGATCACATTGTCCCTGATGTATCCAGTAGGACTTGGCATTGAGATTTTGCAGTAGAGCGATGCTGTGTTTCCAAACTCTCCTTATGAATCTCATTGTCCTGTGGGACAGATGAACTGAAAGTCTGGTTGTTCTGTGACAAGAATCAGTCACTTATTTGTTAATGCAGTTATCTGTAGTTATAAAGGGAAGTTTCTACTTTTTTGTGTATATGATGAATAATCAGTGCATCCCAAAACTTCAAAAATGTTTAGCTGAATATACAATTTCTAGCGCTTATTGTGGTCTAATCATTGAGCTTCATTATTTGCAGAAATATGAATATGCATTTACCATATGCTTCGGTTTGTGCATCCTCTCGCTTCTGCCTGTCACTAACAGCCAGTCATTGCTGTGTGAGATCTTTCATCTGGCTTTGACTCACTTAGCTGCATCTGTCCTGATACATAAGAAATATCATCATATGAATCAGATACTACATACAGGTGTCAGGTTTGTTAAATTCAATGAAGGCTGAGGTCTCCTGATGGCACATATCGAACCACAATAGCTTAAATGAATGCTTGTTGTTTGAGAGGCTGTTGGGGTGTAGAAACCAGGAAGGGGGTCAGCAGGGATGAGGGGACTGTGGCTCTGTGTGGGCGTTGTGAGCCGTGGCCCTGCAGTGTCAGTTACTACTGTAGAGAGAAGAGGTTCGAACCAGCCCAAGCAGCATCACTGTGGCATCTGCAACATGAGAAGATGTGAAGTGAATATGCAGAGGACACATAGAATATGTTAGGAGAAAAATAAATGCGTGCTTCAATGCTTAGGGTCCAGGCAGGCATCTGTATTCACATTTATAATCGCCTGTTTTATGGCTGGAGGCTGCAGCTTACTGCTGGGAGGGTGATGTCATACATTTCTCTTATAACCTGTGACGTATGAATGGGGAGGTTAGGGATCAGGGTTAGATATGCAACTAAGGCATGGAAAACGAGTGAAGAAGACAGCAAAGACCTATGCAGGGTGTCTACAAGCAACGTGTATTCATGTCCAACAGCCTGACACAATTGCTCTGTAGTTTGTCGGATTAGGGTTTAAGGTTTTTTATTAATAATATTACTTTAACGAATCTTTGAAAATATTTGTATGCAGTTTGGTATTTTACTTAAGCGATATGAAGCCGAAATGTTCTGACTCTGTTCTTAATCTTCATCCCACGTTAGAAAGCTGAAGTTCAGCCCAGATGGGGCCCTAACCCACAATACCAGGCTTAGGAGCACACTGCCTTATTCTAGAGACCACACAGTTACGGACCGCTGGCTGTGCTCTTTTGTCCGAGCTCACATTCCCAAAGAGACTGCTGATGGTGAATAACACTTAAAATCAATCAGTGACCGGCTGTCAAATATGCCCTGTAGCAGGGTGTTTAACAAGCAATTTCTACATTCCTGGCTGTTGGAAATACAATAGGCTTGAGCTGCATGCTTTCAGTATGCCTGTGGGACAAAGTGGCCTGTTCCCATGGCAACACTTTTAGGCCTACTGCATTGGAACAGTGTGGGGGAGGCTCTTCTAGTTCCAGAGTCTCCTGCCCTGATCTGGCTGAACTTGCATCTGCTTCTGTCGAGTTAATTTTCTGTAAGATTACAGCCACCAATTGATGACTTACAAATGAGCCAACAAATGCTCATATTTAACTGATGACTGTTATTCAGGCGTTAATTGGCAGTTTCAATAAATCAACCCCCCTGGGGTGAGCATCATTCATAGGCCGTAAATAACATTCACATGTTTACACCCTAATTGCAGTCTAATTTCTTTACCTTTTCAGAAACGGGTTCATATTTTTTGTGATCAATGGGCTTTTTTGATGTTCTACAAAATAGAAACGACAAGTAAGGCCAGCACACCCAAGGCTATTCAGTTTCAGTGTTGAAGGTTCTAGTAGTAGGTCAGCTGAGAGGACCAGGCAAAGAAACATAGGTTTCTTTAAAGGACCCAAACAAGCAGATTGAGACCTGCAGAGAGGAATGAGGACTGGCAAAGAAGAGTGATAGAGGAGATCAGGAAATGAATGAAAGAGTCAAGTGATAATATGAAACGTTATAAAAAATGTATGAACAGCTAATGAGCAGAATACTGCAAACGTTAACTTTCAAAGGCTCCGCGACCTAACAGGGCATCACCATTAGCTCTTTCTGCACCTGAACAATAACAACTGGCAAGAAAAAAATGCCCCTAAATGTAATAGTTACTGATTCACCATTACACCCTTATTGCTGTTCACCCTGTAGTGTGCTAGATTTAGATATATGCCAACTGATTTGCATCATTATAAAGATACAGTGGTACCTCAGTTCTCGAACTCATTAGAACTCGAATTTCTTAAAAGTTGAACCAACCAGTTCGAAAAAAAATTACCTAGAGCTCGATCAGAAACTTAGAAGTCAAACCATGAACGCCAACGTCTCTCAGTGGAAACAAAGGGTAACACTTCAGTCTCAGCCTCGCATTCGCTGTAGTAGCATCATGCATGTTTGCACTAGCTGGACGTATATGTATATTTAGACAGTAAAAATACATTTAGACAATGATAGACAGTAACAGTAATTATTATTATATAATAAAATACATTTAGAAATTTTAATTTAGAAGATTTCTTCTTATTTTAATATTAATAATAAACCATTAATACATTTAATTACAATAATATTGTCATGCCGGTGACGGAACGGAGACAAAGGTGCAGACGTCAGGGTATCAGGGAATTCGGGGTTTAATTAAACGTAAGGCAGGCAAAACGCAGACTGATAATACAATGACCGGGCCTTTACTTTTAGTCCATCGGAGCAGCTGATGCAAGTTCAACATTTTCGTACAAGTAGTTTCAAGTGACTTTTTTCTTTAATAAAATGTTCTGAGGTCCTTCCTCTTGGTTCCCGAGTGTTGCTTGTTTCTTCTCTAAAAGTCATCTATCAGATCCATCTAACTGGGTGGTGAAGAGAGCAACACGTGTTCCCCCCATCTATACATGGATCTGCACAAAAGTGCAACAAAACTAACAAAGTACAGGTGTAACTGCAATGCATTTAGCGCTTAGCTAACAGACAAGCCTCTGGTATAATGTACCACACAGGTGTACAGTACAGCTAACTTACAGAACTGGCACCTAAAGCTAAAGCTGATTATTCCAACCTCGACTGAATATCAAATCTGTTGTCATTTGTCTTCATGCATTTGTTAGAATTTCTTGAGATATGATTGGTTGCTCAATAACAATCAGTCGCTGTGTGTCATGACCTGCTCGTACGATCCTTCCGTGTGCCAAGCCCCCCTCATTGCCTCGTGTTAATTCCCGATTGTAATCACCTGTTGTCTGTTCTGTTCAGACTATCCTGTGTATTTAGTCCGCGTCTGAATCAGTATTCCCCAGATTAGTCATTGATGTTAGTTCGTCTGTCCTGTGTCTTCTCCCTTAAGTAAACCCGTTTACGATCGTAACACTGTGGGAGCTTTTTGTGATTGTTGCAGCCAAAAATGCTTGAATTTGCAACTGCTTTTATCAAAAATTCGTGATTCTACTTACAAAGTTTTATGTGCATTTTTGCATAAATTAGCAAAATTACAAGTTCATAAGTTTATTTTTAAACTACTGCCAGTGAAGAAAGAAACCTATGTAATTACTTTCTTTGTATATTTATTTTTATGTCACATTTAAAAAAAACACATTTCGGTTCTCATTTTTATTTCCACTCAATTTTATTTTTACTATCATTATGAAGGTGGCATTATGAGATAAAAGCTACTTCGGAAAACCATCATTCAAAAATACATCAATGTGAAAAGTTTGACTTTGTCGTGAAATATCCACCCATCCATCCGTTTTCTGATACCGCTTATCCTATTCAGGGTTGTGGGAGGTCTGACGCCTATCCTGGAGTGTATAGGCAAAACACACACAGAGTTCTCGAAAAAATTAAGAAACTACTTTATATATTTGTTTTTAAATCTGCATTCTTAAATCCTGCTTTAATCCTGGTTGTCACGCCCCGCTCCGGACAATCCTCGTGTGTGCCACGCCCACCTCGTTACCAAGTGTTTTTCCCTGATTTCCATCACCTGTCTTGTGTTGCCGACTGCCTGTCTTGTGTATGTAAGGTCTGCGTAGTTCCGGCAGATCCGGCATTGACGTTAGTTGTCTATGGTCGTCCCAGTGTGTCCCCTAATAAATCCTTCATTTGCCCTGACTACGGGCTCCTCTCCGTTTTTCGCCGCCCGTTGGACCATGGAGTGTGACACTGGTTCTGCGGACAGAAGGCTACACTGCAGAGCAAGATTCTTCCAGGCTCAAGTCAGCAATACACAAGAACAAGGTGAAGCAAGAGACACTGGTAATGACCAAAAACCAGCCAGGTAGAGAGCAGAAGCGATTTTCTAATGCCAGGGATGGCTGTGAAGTTAACTGTTAGGACTCATAGAAGCCCTTAAAGACCCATAAAGCAAGGAAGAAGCCCATCATCAATGACAAGCAGGGAAGAGCCAGGCTGCAGTTTGCAATAAAATGTATATTTTACTCTGACGAATTCCCATAAACTGGAAAATAAGTGAAACTAAAAATGTTGCTGTGGTCTCTTAATTTTTGATGAAGCAGGAGACACTGGGAAAGACCAGAAACAAGCCAGGTAAAGGACGGACGTGACTTTCTAATGCCAGAGATGACAGTTTCTCATGAATCATAAAATGGCGTCAAGTAACCTTCAAAAAGATAAAATGTTTAAGAAAAAAATCTTTTAAAGGATTTTAGAGGAAAATCCTTCTAAAGCAAGGAAGACAAAAAACTGAGGAGAACCAGGCTGTAGTACACAGAGCACATCCATAAACTGCAGCATTTTCTGGAAATTTCTAGAACAACTAGATGCAAAACACAAAAACTCAAAGGTTTTTGTTGAAATACCAAATATGTGCAGCGTGACTAATGAAAATCGTGGACTTGCATAGGCAATAAATCCGTAAGTGGGCAGTGTAATTGTGGCCAAAAAGACTCTAAATAAACCACAAAATTAAGACATTAATCATAAGCTCCATTGTGCTGTCCATAGCACTTTCTATGTTTTCTTCAACACAAAATGACTCAAAGTGATGATGAAAGCGTGCTCAGGCCCAGAATGTTAAGTGCAGTATGAGCACAGACCAGCGAGAGAGTGGCAGTTGAGGTCAGGCACGGTACAAAGCATCCTGGCCAAGTATGAGTACACCCTTAGACGCCCTTAGCTAACATTCGGTAGCTAACATGACACTCTAAAAGCAGAGAAAAGTGATCTTTACTAGCCAAATCATTACGGCTAAGTGACAACAAGGCTGTGATATATTTTTATCAAATATATATATACTTGATAAATATATACTGCTACTTGAAAATTCTTGCAAAAACTGCATTAATTTCTGTGATCACAAAATCCTGAACAACTAAACAGAAATAGCAAAAACTATAATCTACATAAAATGAAACTTTGACTTGTATCTAAAATTTTCACTTTGGCAGCTAAAAACTGCACGAGTATCACCATATCACTCACACATTCATGAACTCCACATTTTAAACAGCACTTTAAATATGCCTAGGATATGAAATTAACAAAAAAAATTGAACCGATCAGAACCAATCTACACAGCTAAATTCTGTTTAACCCTGAGCAGTGGTTTGGTTTGAAGACAGACAAAAGTAAATTTTCATTTTTAAAAATATTTTATTTGCCAGTTTCACATTTAGTTGTATTTATCAAAACCCTTTCAGATAATATTCTTTGTACATATTTAACATCTTACATACAAATGTACAAGTTAGTAAGGAGCCAATGTATTCATGTTCCCAGTCCAGTTTAACCCTGCTAATTCGTGTAACATAGCATCGTGCCATCGTGTGCTGTGAAATGATTTTCCTAAAGGTTCATCAAGCAAAAACGAGGCCGGCCAGCTCCGCTTTGCTCTAGTCACACAGCTTGTCTGCCTCTCCCTGTACGAGCCCCAGTTCTCCCGTCCCTGGGGAAGGTCATTTCCTCTTCCTCAGAGAGCCTGTCCTGCATATCTTGTTCTTTACTGTGTATTTGAGTCAGTGAAAGTGCAACACCCTCATATACTGTCTGGTCATTCTATATTCCATGCAGTAGCTGTCGACTACTGTTTCATTTTGCAAAAGGTTTACCCCCCCACACCCCCACCAAACTGCATGCTGCATTGTGTTAGCTCACACTGGTTGTCAGTTAAACATATGCACCTAAAACACAGGACATGAAATTTACAAAGAAGACAGGAAGATTCTTCTTTGGATTGAGTTACATATTAAACTCTTATCGCTGGAAAATCCTGCTCTACATTTAACTCAAGCACTGGCAAAAGCAGCCTATTATGAATATTCATCAGCAGGGCGACAGTCACAGTCGGTTCTAATTATGACAGTCATTGTAAGTGTCGATCATTAGGAATTTAAATACATTCCATGCTAAAATATGCATGAGCACAGTTACAGAATGGACTGCTGTGAGGATCAGAGGCAAGTCCAGAATTTTGTTCCAGTTTTTAACATCTCTCTGTGATAACTATTAATTTGTTTGGAAAAACCTTGATTGTCGAACAAAGAAACAAACAAAAAAGTCCACTTCTTAAAAATGACACAGGTAGACAGAAATATAACCATTCTATTAAGACTATCAAAGCTTTTTAAAAAAATTCATTCCAGTCCTTCACATACAAAGTTTGCCTGTTCTTATTTTCTTTAAAAAAAATAAATCTGTTTCCTTCCAGTGACCAGCAGTGGGATTTGAAACAGCCTTTAGATGTCCAGTGGATCACTGTCATTTTAGTTTGTTCGTTATGCATGGGGCAAGAGGGACCCATCTCTTGTTCTTTGGCCCAAATTGGGCAGATTTGTAATCACAGGAGGGGTTCGCACTTCTTCACCGCAGTAGCAGCAATAGCAAGACTGATGTCAGGAAAGACGAAACAGCCACTGTCGCCACTCCGGAACCAGCAGCCACACTCCTCTGCACCTCGGGTAAGACAATGGGCTCATCTATGCAGGAAGGGAAAATGCAGCAACCGGTCAGAGGAAAATAAGAGCGCAAGGGCGAACACTGATATGCAGTCCTATTGTTATTGAAACAATGCAAGTTGTTTTCAAAGATTAATTTCACAGGTTTAGCATTTAGCATAAAGGAGTAGCCCTTTAAAAAGTACTTCATATTATATATGTGGCATATATATTCATTTAAAATAGTTTTGAGAGCCTAATTGTAATAATCCAGTCTCGTATTGTTAGTTTGGGCACCTTCAGAACAGTCTAGATAGCGTTCAAAGCACTCATAGGTAGAAAACACTGATGTACTGAGCTGATATCAAGGATCGGGACTGGGGCCAATTCAGGCATTTTTAGTTGATTGGTATCAGCTACTACAGCCCGATCCAAACCCAGTCTATTTAATTTATCACGTCCACCTCATTTACATCAGTTGCGAAAACTGTAAGGTTCTGTCACATGCAGCAGTAAACCTGAGGCACTTGCCTAGAAACTACAAACTATGGAGATGCCAGCCATGTGGAAATTCTTTGCATTGGAACTGAATGTAGCCGAACAGCTACCTGCAATGTTTGCAATGCCATCCTTTTGAGAGGAGGAAGTAACTGTCTAATTAGGCAGAAACATTATGAAGGAGAATACTGTGAAATCGCGAGGCTTACTCAGGTGGAGAATGCCCTGACACCCACTACATGTGCATGTGTATCGGACTGGGTCTCTGAATCAGCAGATATAAATACTGAATGGATTGGATTGGAGTACCAGAAAAGTGGATCGATTCATGCTTAAGAATATATCGAAAAATATTGTTTGGTAAAATCTAAAAAATGTTTTGTAGTTCTTAGGCCTTTTGCACACTTGCACTTCATTTGCACATCATGCCTTCAAAGTATATAAAGACTTTATTTTGTTGTGCAATACGAACATCTCTCCAGTTCATCCAAGAGCACATAGAATATTACATAAAGGCCTGAATCTTGATGGCATACCTGCAGGCAGCCTGTTGGATGAGTTATGCACACCCCCGCCACCTGGCCTTGACTCCTGGGACCCTGGGGAGGAGGAGAGCTTTTCACAGAGAAACTCTATACACTCTTATCTCCACAAAAGACTGACTTTTCATATTTTTGCAGGAAGTTTACCCCAGATGTGGCATATAGCTTTCATTTAGGGTTTGGCTATTGAAGTCTCATGTGAAAAGCTGTAGGTCATTTGAAGATGGGAAATTCAACACGCAGTCAGCATTAGAATGGAATGACACCGATGCCTCATTTTTTCAGGGGGCCTAAAATCATATTTACTCTACATAGTCAGGTGTAGAATTGGCATATAGAGCCCCCCCCCGTCACGTTTTGCATGCATTCCCTCATACGGACAGCACAGGCATGGTCTTACCGGCGGGGCCCACAACATCTACCCGGAGCCTCAGGCAATTCGACCCATGGAGGTGCAGAGGCTTTGCTGTGGAGAGCAGGAGGCAGAGGCTCAGAGACACCGCTCAAGATGCTATCCTACCCCGAAATCTTTCTGGATCTGGGTAACGTACCAGTCTTTTAATCTGACACAAAATTCATTTACACTAAGTGAATCAGTCCCAGTTAAACCAATCCAGTGGGTCCAAGTCTCTTAGTTATTCGCCTCACAAACAGTCTCCTCCCGCATGCCGGACACTCACAAATGTAGTAGTAGCTCTCGCCCTGTCGGAACTCCTTCCCCAGGGTGAAAGGCGTGTAGCGCTGGAACTTCTCTGAGAACCTCTCGGGCGCATGGGGGGCAAAGGGGTGGGCGCACTCCCAGCGCAGCTGCTCGAAGGACTGTGGCCGGCAGGCGCTGTAGTCACGCTGCTCCACCATGTAGAGCACATAGCGCTCGGCCTCCTGGGAAGGCGGCACGCCCAGCGGGTAGTGCGGGCACACGATATCCAGGTAGTCATTGATGTGCACCATCACTGTGTAATCGTCCCACTGGAATCTGGAATGAGGGGGGAGAGAGAGACTACATTTAGTTCCATTTATAAGGGCCTGGCAGCACAGGAAGGGGCGACTTCCCAGCATTTGAAGTCTCAGAGGACTAAGGCAACACATTACTGAGTTTTACAGAAAAACAAAGCCACCCCCCCCCCCCAAAAAAAAATAAATAAAAATCTAGTCCATGACTTTGCTTCATGCCAGAGGGTAACTGGTGCCTTATCGATTCATTTTGCTCAGTGGTTCGGTCCAAGGCATAACAGTAATCACAAGAACGGAGGAATCACCAAGTAAAATAGACGGATCCGGCCGCCCTCTCCTCAAGGGCAAAGCGGCCTGCTCGGGAAATTGCTCTGCTGCTGAGGGAAACGTCTCCCGTGTGAGCTCAGCCATTTGCGAAAGGCCATGCGAGGCGTACCGCTCATACGCAACAAAGCCCGCAATGATAAGGCGAAGACGACCCCCATTTGCTGGCCGGCATTGGCTTGGCTGACCCTCAGCCTCCTGCGGCCTCTCAGTCCCCATCCCTGATACCCCATTAGCCTCAGCGACCCGCTGGAACAGCCCACCGGAGAAAGATGTCTTATTCCCAGTTCCACTACTCTGCCTCCGTTCAACAAGATTAAAAGAAATGCCACTAAACTCAAGGCAAACTTGCTGCTGTCCCCTGTCTTGCATGTACTCACACTGCCTCCGGCGTCTTGAAAAGCCCGTGTTCCCTGTAAAAGGAGGGATTTAAAGCTCAAACTGCCCTCCACCCCCAGGCACTTTCCAGGGGCCATCAACACTCCCAGCGATCACCCCCCCCCCACACACACACACACACACACTCTGAAATCTGTTTGTGGTCTGATTCCACAAAAGCCATTTAATTAAACATAAAAGACACTGCAGTTTCCCTACTGGGGGGTAATTCTATTGCCACACCCGTGCTTTCAAAGTCTGGGTGTCAGGGAGAGAATTTTTAATAAAGAGTCTCAGTTGACATTAGCATCACACTTTGCTAATATTAGAATCTTCTCTGAGGCCTGATTCTCGGATGACATTAGCTTTGCCTCTGGCGCCTGAATCTGTAAATATTGGCATCACCAGGAAAACTAGCCAAACTGCAGAATCCCCAAATGACCTTAATTATAAACCACTGCTGAGAGTGAGTGGAGTGCCTCTCTGCTGGTTACACCCCCTGAACGCTTGTCCTCCCTGCCTGGCCTTTCATGCTTGCCTGAGCTTAGCTCTGGCTTTCAGACCATGCTAATCTACAACATGTGTATGTCAGCCATCTGGAAGGTTAAGTGTAGTAGAGCAAAATCTGGCTGGGTGATGTGCAGCTTCCCCTGGGTGGGTATATGTGCATGCGTGTGTGTTTCCCAGGGAATTGGCTGCCAGTCATGTGAGAGCACTAATACAACAATGGCAGCCATGATGGATGTGTGGCATCACTGCCCGTGCCCGAGGGCCTTCATATTCAGCAGCCCCAGCCCCCCTGTGCGTGTCCTTGTGGAATGCCTCAGCCCTTCACAGGGTCACGAGGGCAAGGAAACAAGCTGCAGTCTTACAGAGTTACCTGACAGATGAATACACACACACACACACACACGTGCAATGGTGTGTCTATCTCCATTCACACGCTGCTCACAAGTCCGCTACACAAATATGTTACCACAAGCTCTGTTAAAATTTGTTTTTGTTCAAATCCTTTTGAAAAACAACTTAACTTTTTGCCTTCCATTACAGGATTAACATCTGCAGCACCTCCCTTCATGGGGGGTGGGGGGTTACATGGGACTCTGCGCTCCTCCATTCATTCCCACTGGACCCTGCCTAATGAGGTCAGTGTTGTGCGAGAAGCACACATCGTCAGTGTCACTGCGTGGAGCGGGCTTGCCGGAACTCACTGTGAATGCATGAAGCAGGAGGAACCTACCATCCATGCCCTCTTTCCCAATAACACCAGAGCCGACTGCTGCTCTCTTACGCTGCATTTTGACATGAATTTGTGTGGGATTTGTCTGCCCACTAGGGGGCAGCAGTAACCTCCAAAAATATAGTGAGAATACGCCAACCACGCTTTGCAAAATACCAAACCACAAACTATAGGAATGAGAGAAAGGCTGCAAGCAAAAACCAACGTACAAATATAAATAAATCCAGTGTTTCTCAAACAGAAGAGACTCTTACTATCATTCCACACAAACACAATGACAAAAGAAAATGCTTATCAGCAACATTACTGAAGTAATAAGTACAATTTAATGAAAGAAGACAGGTGCATAAGGACACTATAGGTGTAGGACAGAGTCTTGTGAAAGCCTTGACAGAGAACTGGGCCTCCCCGGAACTGGGGCGGGCAGCGTGCCGGTGCCCAGCAGTTAGCGAGTACGCAGCACGCTGATCAGAGAATTGTTTACAACAGCGGCAAGACTCCTTATTTTCCTGGGAAGCGTACAGCGACACCCTCGCGTGTCCACACATGCAAAAATGCCCTTTGACACCCCACAGTGTGGTCCTCTCTCACTGGCTGATTCCTGTGCTGTTCAGTCTATGTGCTACCATCTAATCTTAATCTTTCTATACGAGGGAAAAGAAAACGACAGAGCCGGAGAAAGGATCGTTATCAGCTCAGATAAGAGAGACTTTCGGCGAGACTCACAAACACCTACAGAACAGCAGGCTTCACCGATTCCTTAATCTGTGTTTCTGCTCATTGAATTTGCTGCAAAGGGATTATATGTAGCAGATCATAGAGTCTGGGGGGAGAAACATGGAATGCTGAATGGGGGGGGGAGTGGGATGGGGGATCAGATCATGGGCAGAAAAGGCAAGAATCCGTGTATCTTTTTAATCTGTCAGTCTGAAAAACACTCAGAATCACAGACCATAGTGAGGTGGCGTGATAAACTGGGCGAACGGGGAAAATCCAGGGCGAGCCAGGAAAGCTACAGGAACATGATTAACGAGGAGGAAGGGAATGAAAAAAGAAAAGCAGGGAGCAAAAATGCCAGTAAAACACAAGGGATAAAAAGGAATATGGAGGCAGCAGTGAAGAGACTGAGCAGCGCTCTGTCTACAAGAGTGACACACTAAACAGGACATGGACAGTGCTGCCACTTTTCCATTTTTTGTAATTTATTCAAAGGTATCAGAATAATATTCGATGGGGCTACAAATAACAGAGAACAGTAAACCTTCCATTAGAGCCATGAAAGCCACAAGCTCCTTTAGCCACAGCTTTGCTCTTACTGCCATTTATACTTAATTACCGGTTTTCTGTTTGACTCTTAACATCATCGCTGGACGTGTGGGGAAGACTCAGTCCCATCCAAACTACCATGACCCCCCCCAGTCAGCAAAAACAAAGGCAGAAAATGGAATTAGAGAAACTCAAGCTAGTGAACTGGATCAAAGCTGGAAGAAGCAGTGCTTTCCATAAAAACACTCTGAAGCTAAATGGCAGCATAGAATAGAGGCAGGAGTGAGGGTGAGTGGGTGTGTGTGTAGAAACAGGTGTAGTCAGGGTTTTACTCAGGCTACAGCCGGGGGGGGGGGGGCTGGGAGCCGGGACTGAATGACTGACTCAGTGCTCACACACCCGTGCATGGTGCTAACTTGTACCACGCTGATATCTAATCACCTGGCTACGATCTACATTTGCACAACAGTGTACATTTTCGTGTGCGTCAGAGTACGGCTATGCAATGCGGCCTGGGGCCGCTCCTGTCACCGCCAGCTCTGCATCAGCATGAGAAATCCATCACTCATACGCTTCATACTACGCAGACAAACCTGCATGGGCCGCAGTGACACACACAGACCAACAAGTGCAGACAGGTAAGGTGGAACTGGTTCAGGCTGACAGCCAGGCTGACATACACCCAAAGTGGCCAGCTTGCTGCGGCAGAGAAAGTCAACCCAGCACACGTGAAGAGCGGCTCAGCGATAGCACCCGTCTGTCCTCACAACCTTCCAAACAAGATGCACCAGGTGAAGCAGGTCTTTATCCCACATGGGTTAATTAGGTCAAGCCTATTTAGCTAGGATCAATACCCGGTGTTCAATTAGCTGTGCCACTCTAATTAAGTCACACGCTGATTAATATTGACTTAAGAGACGAGAGGTGAGACATGCAGAAGGATCTGGAGGTGAGGTGGGATGGAATAGGGAGGTGGGGCAGGAGGGGGCAGACCAAGACAGTGTAGAATTCAAAATACCGCCCCTCCTTTGCAGGAGTTGTGGATTTGACTGTGATTTAGCAATGAAATAAAAAAAAAAAAAAAAAACAGCAGAACGTTCCCCCCCAACGATGTGATAAGCCCTGTACCGTGGAGGAAGAGAGGCTGTTATGTCAGCACTACAGACTGCAGAGCTACAGGTAGAGGACCTGCATGAGTGTTTGTATGAGCAGGATATCTAATTGTTTCCCTGTGTCAGGGGTGGACTTATCATAAGGCACCTGGTCCCTGGCTCCAAGAAGACAGAATTTACAGAAGTTACATTCAAGGATATAACATTAAATTGTTATTAAATGTTTTCAGGACAGTTCTCAGGAGAGACAAAGTTGTCCCCCGTCCCGGAAGTAATGGACTATTACTACTTTGAGACTTTGCATTACCCAGAGTTCTTTTCACACAGGAGTCCAGTGGCAGGCTACCACTTATTTCCCTGCCATGCGAACCAATACAAAGTAGTCTAGAAGAAAACAGCACAAAAATACAAGAATAACATTACATCGTCTGTGTCTATGATACTATCCTACTAGAATGGTAGACAAATTGTGAAAATATGTGGAGAAAACACATGTAAACGAACATATGCAAAAATTCAAGACTAACCTTAGCCTCAGGGGTGGAGTAAGATATCGGTTACCGTGGGCTACAGCCTATGGCCACAGCAAAAGAGGGAATGGTTAAACTTCTTAAATTTGGCCAATCAATCCACCGGTGTGATACCTGCCCTCCCCCTGATCGCTGAACTTTAATGACAGCACTCCAGCCCCCACCCTGATAAATACGTTCTCTCTCTTCATTCTCTCGTGGCTCCGAAAAAAGCTCAAATGACCAACTTAGGGGGTCCCCTATCCATGTCAGTCTAGAGCCCCCAGGGAAGTTAGTCCACCCCTGCCCTGCCTGCATGTTGGCTTGTGTACAGGAATGAGTCCTTGTGTGCAGAAATACACATAAATGTGCACAAGCCCCTTTGGTCCTATGTGTCATGCGTGCAGAACAGGTGTGATCATGCAACCTAATCTGGGGTGGGGGAGTTAATATTTACAGCAGCCATAAGGGAGATTTAAGCTGCCGAAATGATTTTGATGATTCTTATGGATTTGGTTATGCTAAAGGAACCCTGTAAGAATACAAGGCAGCGTAAAGGGGCAGATGTTCAGCCTAATCCCCGACTGCTAAGGCTCAGGGCTGCACATCTCACTTCTGTTCCAGCTCAGTCCGTAATGATGTGATTGAAGTCATTATGTGGACAGTAAGTCCCTCTCACCTGCTGTTTAAGGTGTAAATGAATACCTAATTGAAAGGTGATCTGGCAGAGCCGTGGACCCCCCAGGATATGGGGGCCCACCCTGGAGGTAGGGCCGGGGGGGGACGAGAGCAGGCAGACCCACTCCCAAGCCCAACACTGTGGCTCCTACATGGTCCACTTCAGATCTCAGAATGTGGGACTGCACTGCCAGTTCATCGCTGCTGGGCCGAGGGGCTCATCCTTTCTTTTGTCCCCTTTGTCCCATTGCCTCTGCTCACGGGGGGGGGGGGGGGGGGGGGGGGGGGGGGGGGGGGGGGGGGGGGGGGGGGGGGGGGGG
>JABFEA020009589.1:0-21071 GCA_019775915.2 Cyphomyrus plagiostoma | reverse complement strand
GGTTGATTAGATAATTGCATTAATGAGAAATTGAACAGGTGTTCCTAATAATCCTTTAGGTGAGTGTATATATGCACTTGATATCTTAATGAGGTGTCTTAATCTCAAACAAGAATGAAAACCAAAAACATTTCTGCTATTGAGGTTCTAGCTTAGAAGTCTAGTTACAACCCACAGCTAAATGCAAAGGAATATACATTATTGTTGAAAGATAGTCATATAATTATCCTAAATTCACAGATTACAAAGGATTACAATTTTCAGTATCAGACCCGTCACTTTGTCTCCAGGTAACATACCATTGCAGTTCAAAACTGCAAATTCTCAAGCATGCTTATTTCCAGAAGTTCGGTATATCCATAAGGGTTTTATTTTCAAGACGGAATAGTCAAAATGCAAAATTATATAAAACATAAAATTAAGAGATATGCTGAAAACATTAGAGTATCAAATTTGATATTTACGTAAAAACATGAACTCTAGGAAACAAAGATCACTGCTTTATATATGCAGAACAATGATCTGTTTTTTTTTTTTTTTTTACTTAGAAGCAAAACATCCAAAACAACATGATACAAATGTTTGCAAAATTTCCTAAGCAAATAGGTAATTGACAGGGAGTTTTGCAGTCTGTGCAAGCTTGCTCCTCCAAGTCATTCGTTCTCAATTTTCAGCTAAAAAAAAAATGGAAGCGTGACTAGTGTGTACGAAGAAACGTGACAAATGCGTAGAGGAAGACTGTGTCATGGGGGAGGAGACACAAAAAGGACAGGACTGTACCAAATAAGAGTAATACAAAGGTTTTAATAATCACACACAGACATGGACAAATCCAGCCTGTGAAAAAAGTTTACATTAACAAAAAACAAAAAAAACAATACAGTTAAATAGTCCGTAAAGGAGTATATGCCCATTGTTGAAGATGGAACCAAAATAAGTCCATGTACAGACATTTCAATAAATATACATGAACATATGGCTTATTTGAAATTACAAGTTGACAAGCAGCCTCCTTTATTTGCAAACACACATGTGGAAACCAAACTCTTCCAAAGAATTGACACTGAGTCAACCAACAACAGTTCCAAAACACCCATAATCCAACAGTGAACTGTGGGTGGGAAATGCTAAACTGCTAAACACGGACTGTACCAATCAGAAGGCAAGCCACACTGTGAGAGGGGGGTATGACTCTATATAACCCAGTCTTGTCTTGTCTACAACTGCAGCAAATTAATGTCTTAATCTGTAATTTACGGCTATCGTAAATATTTGGAAGATAAGCACTAATTTTATATGGCCATCTGCACGTCTAAACAAAACCAAATAATTAAAATACAGCAACTATTTTAGGAAAGCAAAAAAGAACTCATGGACTGTATCATCTGCCAATTTTGATGGTATCACTCAAGGCAAGAATTGCACTTCCTTACCACAAAACCTAGAGCGCCTAGGCCTTTTCACTCAATGTTTCTGCCCATTTCAGTCATGAATTCAACACCAAATCAGACCTGACTCACTGTCTAATACTATTGTAGAATCCGCTGACTTGGACATCATAGACTAGTTAGTTTTCTGCATGATATTTAGTAAGGGAATACTGCTGCATGTGGTAGCAGACATAGCTCACTCCCTGACAGTACTCCCGATTCTGGCACTCATACCTTACAAAATCTAGAAATACACCCTTTTCCAAACCACATCCTGGACAGGGTCAGAAAGGCCCAGGAGTCTAACTCAGACAACACGTGTTTCATGGCCAGGATACAGCCGAGACGGGATGCCAATAGCTTTAAATCTACTTTTATCATTAGCCATTCAAGAAGAAACCATTCTGTCCTTTTAAATTAAGCTTGTTGAAGAAAAATTAAAAATATGCTTCATCTTTCTCAGAGCCTGTTACAGATTATATCCGCCACATAGTTGAAGCAGTGCAATTGAAGTTAAATTAAAAACATTCCCAGCTCACGATAACTGCAAGCACAACCTAATATTCTTTAAGGTTTTCGTTGCTCAAATTAGAGAAAATTCAAACATATTGTAGGATTCTGATTTCCCTATTCACTTCATGATATAAGTTATAATTTAACAATAATAGAGAGGTATTATTAATGACATATCCACGGTCTATATGCATGATGCCACCGTCTTTCCTATCCTATATTGATATCATGTACAACTTTAACTGATATAATTTAGAAAACAGGTGGCTGAAGCACACACAACACAATAAAAGATTCCATTATACTAAGGTTTCAGAGCTGCTCCCGAACACTAAGAACTACCAGTCTGTTTATTGTGTCTGTCAGCCAATCAGGAAGCAAGGGCAAGTAAACCGGTTTAATCTGGTTCAGTCCTGTCCAAGCCTGCTGCATTACTCACATTTTTGGGAGGGGGAGGGGGGACTGCAGTATAATTTTCTTGAGGTACTCTCCTCTATTCATTTCCTAATCTCAAGCTTAAATAAAAAGCCAACCAATTTTTTAAAAGTATAATTTGAAAAATAATCAACTATTATTTCAATTTCCCCTAAATATGAAACATAACAGGCAATAAACATCAGAAGACATGCACATATCTTTATGCAAAGTAATCAATAAAAAAAATACACTAACGGTAATTTTACTAAGGACTTGATAAACAAAAAAGAAACAACTACTGCAGGCCACAGAAGGACACAACCACAGTGCGTATAAAATTAAATCTTCACATTGCATTTACCCCTAGCTGTAATTTATTACACAAAATATTTCAGTTAGTTACATTATTGGGTTTTGTGACTGAACAGGTTTTTAAATATATAAATACAAAACACTGCTGCTAGGAATACAGTCTGGCTAGTAGTTTACAAAAAGACATTATAGAGTACTTCTATACTCAAGGGTGACCTCAAACATGAAGAGATGCTGAACAAATGCATCTCTTTCAAATTCTGACGATACACAAATGAGGGCAACGTCTTGATCATGCGAGAAATTGAAAATAGAAAGAAGTTTACATTACTATACAGATAACTAGCCAGGAATTCTTAAAACAATACATTAAGAGATTTTATTCATCCACATCTGCCTTTTCTGTGATTGTTCCTCAATGAATTCATTTACAAAATAAAACACAGAAACCAGTAGCTCTGAGAATATGACCAACAGTGCTTGTGGCCAGTTATGCTATGCAAATAAACGATTTTCCAGCTATTTACATTACAAGCTGCCTCCTTCGTTTACACGATTCTGTTTACTCTTTGATAGAAGTCATAGTTGCCAGTTGTATTTTTTTGTAAAACAGGCCTAACAGTTATAACTGCAGTGGCATCACTGGTGCATTGCAGCTAGAAAATACTGCAGTTGCAGTTTTGCGGTTGATATAAATAGCCATGTGCCAATCACCGTTACTCTCTCAAGCAACGTTACCAGTGATACAGCATAATTATAAACTAATTTTAATTTCTCATTAGTGTGACTAGGGAGGGATTCCATATGTGTCACCTCTAGAATTGCACAGAAATGGATGAATTAAACATACCTACTGCAGTAACAGAGAAGTGTTGTAATGGGACAAACACTCAGGTCTACATTCCTGGCATGTATTGGTCACCCAGTACAGTGCAACAGCAAGCGAATAATCAGCCTGAATGCACTATGAGGAATAGATACCATTTATAACAAATAAAGGATCTTGAAAATATAATTTAAGAGGGGATTAAGAGGCAGAACTCTTGGGAAATTTTTGCGTAATTTTCGCAGTGCCCCAACACCCCTCTAAAAGATTAGTACTTGGTTGTTATCTCTAATACTGCATTTCGTTAAATGATTGCATCCTTCTCCATTTTATCTCCTTGTCTGCATGTTTGAATAAATGTTTCAAATATAAGTGTGCGCACGCATACAGAAGGTTAGCAGTGAGAGGTCTCCCCGCACTGCCATTTTAATGCTCAACCACAGCAGTGCCCATCCCCCATCCCCGTACTTGCTGGCTGACGGCACCCAGACTCAAAATGGCCACCAGCGCTGCTGAAGGCAGCCAGGCTTGATCCCCAGCAGCTGCGCGCGCTGCACTGAGGGGCTCAGCCACTGGCAAGGCAAGCTGACTATAGTTCACTGGAATAGTGTGAAGACCAGAGTAACGTTTTGTTTAGCGCTGTAGTTCTGCGCAACTGGTTTGTTCCCCCACCCACAGCTAATGGCAGAAACCAAAAACAACATGTAGACTATAACATTTAGTTATTTCAATACAAAAAAATGCTCAAAGTTG
Source organism: Cyphomyrus plagiostoma (assembly GCA_019775915.2). Lineage (NCBI taxonomy): Eukaryota > Metazoa > Chordata > Actinopteri > Osteoglossiformes > Mormyridae > Cyphomyrus > Cyphomyrus plagiostoma. The sequence continues at coordinate 16,820 of JABFEA020009589.1, read as the reverse complement.
CCCACTTTTATGGGTTAATTCATACTTTGTCTCATTCTAGACTCATTTCGTGAAAGGGAGCGTTTCGTGTGGTTACTGAAGCTATTCATAGGACCCCAGGATTTGTTGTCGATTTTTTCATACTTGAGTCTGGTCCTTAATGGAAATGGATTGATGTGAAGTGATCACCAATCCTCAAGGGGAGGACAGACATTTCCCAGGATCCCTTGTGTCAAAAGCCACAACTGTAGCTATTCCATTAGAGTTCTTTTGCAATTTCTGCTCTTATGCGAGCTCATAACTGAATAATCCACACCACTGACTTTACAGATAATTTGATCCAAAGTAAGAAGCAGATAGAGAGAGGACTATTATCTGCGAACTGGTAACTAACCAGCGAGAAACATTCATGTGTTCAGCAGGCCTAGCAGGCAGTCCATCCATAGGCTCAGCCATTTCAAGAAATTTGGTAAAAGGATTGTGGGGGAAAACAGACAAGCTTCTTGCTCCACAACAGAAAGGAAAATTGTCTTATTCTGCAACACCATTGAAAACACCTTATAACAGTGCATTAAAAGTAACCGCATAAGGGCAATATTTTAAATTTAAAAAATATATTAGAAAACTTGCAGTGAATGTCAACCCACCAAAGGAGGGCACTTTGTAATTGATAAAATCAAGCATTTTATTTTTCACATCTATAATGCTTGGAAACTTCACCTGGTGTGATCCATGATAAGTGAAATACCAGGGTCTGTATCAAAGTCCATCTGAGCAGTACTTCATTTAATTATCCGACTAAATCTCGTTCAGCAGTCAGTGTGGTGGTCAATGAACATTTCTGGACACAAATAACCTGTTATTGTACCTCCGTAATACAGAACTTAGACTAAATCCTAAGCCACACATACTGCTGAGCATACAGATTTCAGTTATGAAACTGCATCAGGTAGAGCAAAGCCACAAACATGTCTTGTATAATAAAGCAGTTAGTCGCCAGTGGGGCCAAAATGACATGACATATATGAATGCAGTGGAACATGTCAGCACCTGCGCCCCTGCAGTCCAGACCCACTGGAACAGCAGTGCAGATGTCAGCAGTTACCACGACAACCAGAATGAGAAAAATGCAGAGCTCTCAGTTTTGGACTGGCATTTAGATGAGTCATGCAGTGTGCACTGCATCCAGTGGCAATGCTTCACAAAGCCTCCCCCATCCCCACACCCAGGCATTGTGGGTTAAATGTGTGAGGCAGGCCTATCAGAGGGTGGTGTGATTCTCAGTAGGCCCTTCAATCCATCATGCTTAAAGTGGACATTTAAAAATAACTGGACAATAAACAGTTTCTGTATACACGGAAACCACTGGTAGAAACCAGGACACGTATCATGCATCAAATGTAAAATAATTAAATGATAAAATAAAATGTCAAGGAAGGTCATTGAAGTAGAGCAGAAGAACCAGGCAAGCGATGATCAAATGCTGACCTTCCAGTGGTTCACCCAAGACAGAGAATACCAGCATGCAAGTATCTCCACCATAATCAGGGTATATTTGAAGCTTTAATATACCAAAATGTTCAAGGCACGGTATATGTTAGCCATGACAGCTAAATGTTGCAATCTCTAGGTGTTGATTCCTGGGAGTAGAAAATAAAGTTGAAGAGCAGTCAGGTCCAAAGGCACTGAGATCTGCTGTCAGATGTGAAGAACCCATAACATTGTCCTCATTGTTATAAAAGGATGTTACTGCCATCAAGAAAAATGAGTATAGTTTTTCTCCATTAAATAAATATCAGCTGAATTTTATACCTGAAGTATACAACAGACTAACAACTTTACAGCCGTAAACATACCAGAAGGACGTGAAGCTTGACGTGCACCAAGAGGGAAAAATTAGTCACAGTTCATTTTTAAAACAGCTCATAAGACGACAAGGAAGACCGGGATTGCTGTAGTCTGCCTCCCATGGCCTCCGGAATACACCAGGCTGTAAACCAGTCAGCTTACAGAGTGACTGTAGGCATAGCAACAATCTGTCCTCTCAAGTACCATTTTCACAAAACATACGAGTGTGATAGACGACTATTATACACTGGCAAATAAAGAATATATAATCTCAATAAACCAAAACAAAAAAGTTTAATAGATGAATTGCACAAATGGAAGGTACACAGAATAAAGGACAATAGCGATGAAAGCGTAAATAGTTTCTTATTAACCAATAACCATATGAAACAAACTACACTTGAAAACCTTAGGATCCATGGGCGAACCAGTGATGTTCAAGGAGGCCACCATAGAAACACAAACATACAAAAACTCTAACACTCTCTTCACACCTTTATTCCCATAGCAAATTCACCAGGGAAAAAACAATTCAAGGAGGAAAAAAAAAGATCAATTCAGTGTCCAAATATATATATAAATTTATTTACTAAAATACATGTCAGTTCATAACTCAACATAGCGCGAGAACACAGAGTGATGTTGTACCATTCATAAAAACTTGAAATTTCATTAATATACATTGAGCAGAAAATACACAAAACTCACCGTTCTGCCGCGAACAGCCAGTAAGCGAGAATTATCCGCTTTTGTCTTTCTTTCGTAACGTTTTGCTAGCTTCACGTTGTGTCTTTATGTTCAGCTCAGTGAGTCAGCTGACTAAGTACCATCAACGCGAGGGTGATGTAGTCACACACACAGGAATGGTGTCGCCAAAGACTACAACACAAGGCCTCTCTCCGTCAGTGCGCCTTCGCTCTGGGCAGCCAACAGTCAGACTAACTCTCTCCCTCTCTTCCTCTCTCCCGCACAAAGCAGCAAGGCAGTTGGGGGCAGGGCTTAGAGGGAGAGGAAGGGGGGGGGGGGGGGGGAATGCGCACGAGGGAGAGACTAAATAAGCACCTCCCACCAGCTGTCTCATGTTACAAACACGCTACAGCCAGACACCAAATTAACTGGGTCTTCTTTCCCTCTTAGTTTGGAGATTTTACATTTAAAAGACATGTGATGATTCATGTCTGTAAGCACTGCCTGTTAGCTTCATATTATTTTATTGCAGCTTTAAGATACACCAGCAAAAAGATGCTTCATTACAGGAGTTACATAGGCTTTTTAGTTTTGAGTTATTTGGTAATTGAAAAATGTGCATTTGTTTTGCAGTTAGAGTATTCTGAACACTCTCCTCCGTTCCTTCTACAAACCCTCTCTCCCCTGCCATCTCCTGGAAGAACGATTGTCTGTCATGCCCCAATTAATCATTTAAACAGAAAACATACACAAGGAATTAACTAGCACATGTAAAATATACCAACAGGCCACAATTTCAAACACAATGTATATACCCTGATACACCTGCGAATCATCACTTAATTACATTTCTCAGCTCACAGTTAAAGTTTTTACTGATTTACTGGACAGCCTGCCTTTCTTTTCACCCACCACCCCATTTTCCACCTTCCTCCATCTCCGTGCTTCACCTCAGGCCCATTTTCTCCATGTCATACACATGCTCTTCGAAGAAAGAGAGCCTACTGCTCTAATTACACTCTGTGGCTAAGCTGCCGTCTCCACCCAAAGCATGCAGCTTTCACCCATTTATAAAGCTGATTCGAGGTATTCAGGTTAAGGACTCTGCTTAGGAACCGAACGGTAGGATCCCAGCCGGAACATAAACAGACAACCTTCAGGTATGAAGTCCGCCATGCTACCTGCTGCTTTCCAGCTTTAGCCACCTGTGTGAGTAAAGGGTCATCTGAGTGCCATCTGTTCCATTGTGTGTAAACGTCAGAGTAACAACACAAACAAAAACACACATTAAAGGTCCACCCACCCCCCCAACCAAAAATGGAACAGTCTGTTGGCACTAGTAGGTAACTTGCCTCAGGTGACACAGATACCCTGTGTACGTACACACACACACACACACACACACACACACACACACACACACACACACACACACACACACATATATATACACACACACCTTTTGTCTTCAATGTTTTACTGTGAGTTTAACTTGTACTGAACTGCATTTAAGGTCAAACGAAGGGCTGTGCTACTTTTAAAGATGGACTCGGGCCTGACTGCCCGTGCACATAAGGGCTGCAATTCAAAATGGCTCGGAATGAAAAGCAGAGCAGCGTTCCTCCCACATGCCCCACTAAACATCATCACTAGAACCGCGGGCTGAAATTCATTCACACTCACGGCACAGCTGAAGCCATTGCACACGCTAGTGCTACTCGACAAGAAGCACTGCACGTGACCGGCTCAGAGATGGATGAGAGAGGGAAACAAGGGATGACATGGCGAGTTAGGAGGACAGGTAAAGCACAGAGCAGAAGTGAAGGGAGGAGGAGCTTATCAGAAGCGTGATGGGAGGAGACTGTACAATGCTGCTGCATAAGAAAACCTGAACCTGATGCAAATACAGCACTTTTACAGATCACTGCAAATAACCAGCTTTAGTCCAGCTAAGTGGTTGTCTAAAGAGAAACTACTGAGCATGGCATATGATTTTTGGTTACTGTTCAGGTAAAAAGCATCTCAGTTTAAATATAAAAAACTCAACCATAACTCACTTTAATGATTATTTAATATTCATGGCTTCTGTTTCTATCGATTCTTTTTGCTCGCATTTCTCACTACATGGTTAGGGAGTGTAAAACGTATCATATGAATAAATTAATAAACATAATAGCTGACTACAGAAGAATTATATGAAAAGGGATTTTTTTGCATTGCATACAAGAATAACTATTGATTCAAATTTAATTCACAAAAAATATGAATTTTAAAAAAAAAAAAAAACCACAGCACAGATATCTCCAAGTCAGCCATTTTGTGCATTTCAATCCCTTGAAACCACCTCCCAATGAACCTAAAATGTCTGCCGCTTTGCCTGGAGTTCCACCACTGGCCTGTAGATGGCTCCACACCAGGACTCACAAAAAGAAAAACAATTACATTATCATGTAAAATTTCTTTTACAATTTTAACTAACTGTAATTACACATTACCAGTTGACAGTATTAGACAGCTTTCATCTTCAGAGCATTTTGACCCAAATACAATAAAGTTCGGTTAAATTAAAACTAATTTTAAGGATTACTCTTATAGGGAGACAAAAATAAGGGTCAATGTTTTTATTATACTTCGTCTCGACTGAAGTACGTTAGCCCATAAAACAAGTTATCATTCCTAAAACCTATACACTCAGTTTAAACTAACAAAAGAGTCTGAAATCAAAGCCTACATATGCCTTTCTTCATAATAACATATGCAAGAAACAAATATAATGGAGTTTGTTAACATATCTCTAGAGAAAGTTTAAAATAGGGTCAATGGCAGCTAGGCCAAGCTAGGTGCTGCACTGTATCTCGTGCACTGCAAGGAGAGCTGGGAATAGAAAGCACACGACTGTCTTGCTCACTGGCTCCTCCCCCCCCCCCGCTCTGCTCTGCTCCCCTCCCCCCTCTCTCCCTCCCTGCTCCGAAAGGGGGAGGGAAAACGGGAGGGAGGAAGCCAGCTACAGCCACAGCACAAAGAGAAAAAAAAAAGCGAGGGAAGATGAGACATTACAGTCAGAGGAAACAGTCAGACTCTGTTGCAACAGCTTGTAAAACAAAGAGGGGGAGGAGGAGGCAGAGCATAATCAAAGGAATGCAGGCAAGGAAACGAGTGTCCGTGCGACCAGGCTGCGTTTGTGGGTGACTGCGTACGGCGCGCGCGAGAGTGAAAACTAGCACATGTTCCTCGAGATTATGGACTGGAGAAAATAGGCTTCAGCGTGAAAAGTGATTGCGAAAATTCTTTAGCTTAAACCAGAAAATGTACATATTACATTGCAATATTTGCAAATTATGACTTTACTACCGACACATTTGGAAAAATGGCTTAAAAACGAGGCCAATCATGTAAAAAAAAAATGAAGATACCTAACAAACAGCTGAATGTGTTATGTCTACAGTTCAACGGTCTAAGGATATTTCAACCAGTTGTACAGTATTGGCAGAGACCATGTTGGGTTAAACGGAAATTAAATATTCTAAATATATAATTTCACAACATTAATATTTTCATTATGTCACAGTTTCTTCATAACAATCATACTTCTGCCCGGACAAGTGAGCTAGCTAAAGATCAGAATATTCATCTGGCAATGAATTATCTGCCAGGGATTTTTTCTTTGACATTAATAAAAGAAGAAATATACATTTATACGTTAGGAAACATACATTAGGTCATTAAGTCTGTTTATGCAAAGTATTAGAATATTAACATATGGCATTAGACAGGTTTGGTAAGTTCGCATCTATGTTACAAGAATCAACATTTATGTAATCTTTCTAATTAAGTAATGTCACCAGTTTTAAGCCAAGCTGTATATTTTTCAGTTTATCATTTAGTTCAAGGTGCAATTTGTGAACTACGAAAGATGACTTAACTGTAACAAGTAAACATGGTAAGGTAGGGTCAGGTCTGCATTTTAATGATCTCTAGCAGCATTTGATCTGCTTGCCAGCCACGCACCATAATGACTACAACTGAATACAGAGGCTGCCCAAGTACTTGTCTGAGACACTTTCAGAGCAGCTAATTAACAAATGACAACGAGGAATTTCACAGCTACAAAAATATAGGTAAGTAACGAGTTCTTGCAGTGATGCCTTTTTAACCATATTTTTTGTGCCCTCCAAGTACCCAGCATGATGAGATTCAGTTACCAGAGACACACCAGCTTATGTGAAACAATACAGGCATATTAAGTTATTCATTGATAACTCACAGGAAAACATTGTCACTATGACAATTGCAACTTATTCTGAAGATAGTCTTAGCTGTTTTTTTTTTTTTTAAAGCAAATTGTAAAATAAAATGTAGTTCCAAATTCATTTTAACTGCTAGCGATTTAGGTAGTTAAAATCTGATGCTGAGATATTCTCATTATCGCATTCTTGCCGCATTAGGTTGGATTTTAATAAAAACAAGCCAGAACTGAAAATAAACCTCAACATATATTACATAAAAATATTCATGTAAAAATATTCATGTCAATTATTATACAAGTTAGAGACAGCTAAATCAAATGGAAATGCTAGATCGTCATATGACAGGTCCCATATGAAATCTCCACTCAGGTAAAAAAAAAAACTTAAAAAAACAGCCAATCTGTTCATGCCCAACAAGCCTGACTGAAAAACCATCTTCATGGCAGGAAAGGTGGCTCATTTAACTCAGTGATCCCAGACATTTTCATCGCTGAAATGACGTACGGTCTCTCCCCCCATGATACATGCGCACTTCACACACCAGGAAGAAGCAAAAGCTGCACATGGCAAGTGTTTCTTTTTTAACCGAAATATTTTCGGCAGAGCTTGAGCACCTCTGAAAACCAAGTCCCTCTGGAATCATGGACTGCCCAAAAAAAAAAAAAAAATACATAAACGTCAAAAGGTTTGCTGTAACACAGGCAAGACTGGTGAGAAAAGGCCTACTATGAGTTTGTATGGAAAAGGAATACTTTGTACAACAGCAACTCTTCGCTCCCCCTGCCCTAAAAGTCAGTGATTTGCCATAACAGAAATACTACCAACTGATACCATCCAAAGCAAAGAACCCATGCTAAATAATTTAAATCAGATAAGCTATCAGACATTGACCAAAGCTTTAGTCACTAAATAGGAAATGCTAGCAGTTAACAGTAATTATAAATTTAACTCCAATCTTATTATAAATTTACTTCGTTATACATGTTCCTATTTGAGCAGATCGATACAAAAAAAAATAATACATTCGACCACTAGGGGGAGTAAACCACTTTATTGTTTTCATTTCCAGGTGAATCAATATAAAAACTATCAAATTTTATCGAACAGAAAAAAAGACACCTAACATTCTAAGCTGGAAAAGTTCAAACAGGCTCAAATAAGTCAGGCCATATTTTCCTTGAAAAAACTAAATTGCCGGTTGAGGAAAAATTCATCCTAGACCTTAGCTGTGTAAGGCTCACTGATTCTTACACCCCAAAAGCTGCTAGGAGCGAACAGTAACTTACAGCACACACAAGAATAATTACATCAAAATATCAGCACCAAAGCAAAAATAAAATATGCAAGAAATACCACGCAGCATAAGAATTCAATACCATAAGAATCCTCACGAAAATAATACACGGTAATAAAACAAAGACCAAAATTAGAAGAACAGAAATGCTTTGAGAAATTTTTTTAGGAATCTTTCGTTTCTCTAGCTAACAAAATTGCTGGCATGGCAACAGCAAAAAATAAAAAATAAAAATAAATAACCTTTACAGTGAAAAATCAAAATACAGCTACTAATGCAGTTACATGTGTGCTAATGCACAAGCATTTCAAAACATATGTAAAAATAACCTTGTATACATGTTGATTTATTTTGTGTACCTCGTTTTATAAAGGAGAAAAATGAGAGAACATTGAAGAAAAAACAGCTAACGAGAAAAAAGGGAAGGAGGTAGGAGCAAGAGTCTAAAGCTCCTCCTCCAGCCCCATCCCCCACCCGGCTCCCCGTCGGCTCTGCCCTTTCCTTCCTTCCCCCACTCTTGCTCACGGCCACATGAGGCAAAAACGGAGATACTTGGCAGTAATGCTATACCAGGCACAGCCCCGCATTACATTAATACAGCGCTAATGCTATCAACACTGCGAACGTATTCGGCTGTGCCACACCACACAGCTACGTTTCCATTTGCTCTACTTTTTCCTCAGAGAAATGGACCCTGTGTGCCACAGCCTTTTGTAACACAAAGACAGACTGCACGAAATCTATTTATGTTCCCGCCAATGCCCTCCATTTCTCCTGTATTTTCCAATGTGCAGTAACAGTGAAAGAGTCTAAGAGACTCTACACGTGAAAGACAACATATTAAATCAAATTAATAGGTTACATTCTGGATAGTGACCTTTTAAATTAAAAAAGGTTGCTAGAAAACCTTACCGCTATGTGTTCTGAAACTGGCCCCCAGCTAGTTTCCATTTGTGGTGTTTGGTACATAAATCTGTATGAACATTAATAGTCCACAGCATCAACCCTACTTATATACTAGGGTTTCCCTTCTGGTCACCTTTGGAACTAAGATTTTGTGCTGGCATGACATCTGTTCTAAATCTAGTAAAATGTGTTCTCCACTCTGGACTCAACTTAAGCAATATATCTGCCTCCTATATTACAGACTACTTAATGCCTTATCATGTCACAGTGATCTCAGCCACTTCAAGGTCTTCTCATTTAAACAGAACTGTTACCATAGCAGAGTGTGTGTGTGTGTTTTTTTGAGTGGCTCAGTTACAGTAACAGTATTTGGAATGTACTTAGTTGAAAATGTTATGGTTTTCATTTGAATTTAATTTTAGTTGAAGTGCTGGTTAGTCAGGTATAAAATTATTTTATTATTACAGAAATGCAATTTATCATAGTTTCGTTAAATTCATAATACTATAGCTTGCAACAAAATTTCCATTACGAGGGAATAAATGTGATTAGCAGAAACAAGCAATGCCATCTTTCCCTGATTTAGTATATCAAATGTGGCAGCACAGCCAAATACAAACAAATGAAAGTCAACCATTACTGAACCTTTACTTTGATCACCAGTGAAAGTGAAGGCTCCACAAAAGAATGGATTTATTCTACTTGTTAATTTCCCACCCAATTTAAACATCAAACAGCTTTTTCCACAGGCAATACTCAACCTATAAAGCTGGAAACTCCTTCCTTCATTATCGATTAGCAATTGAGCTTTCGCTGGAGCAAAGGTTGTGGTTAGGGGAAAATAAACAAACAAATAAATAGATTCACTTACAAATAACGTTTCTTTGAAGCAGCAACTTCTATATCACCATGAGAATTAAAACTTGGATTTTAAATATCAATTTAAACACGGGTTACTTAAATTATGTTTGTCACATTTCTGGCGAGTTGCATATGGCTGGATTTTAAGGATCTGACATGCGCAAGTCTGGCCCAGTTATACCATGAATGAGAAAACGTTTACAGAGATTCTCAAAACACTCTCAGTTTAAATCCAAAGTTTGGGGGAAATTCTATAAAGGAAACTGCCATTTAGACATGAGTATATGGTGCGGTGCAATTTCGGTACAGAAGAGAAACGACGACATTGTAGTTCTTGTAAGGTCACAGCCCAATGCATTGTTTGTGGTGATTATGAGTGGAAATTGGCAATTGCTGCCCGAATCGATTCAAGTTTGTTGATTCAGTATGTATCAATTTTTAAAACGATTTTACTGAAAAGCATTTCAGGTCCACATTTAATGTAAAGGCCTATAATGGTGCAGGTATCCATCGTTTGACAGTTACAGCACGTTCAGTTTGGAATGCGCAATGAAACGTGAAATGGGTTAACGTAGGTTCTTGACATGAGTAAAACCTTAAATCATAAGCTGATATTCAAAATGGAAAACATTATGCTAATTGTGGCTTTGAGTTGGTTACACCTAGTGCTAGTGAGCTGAAAGCCGCCGCCCCCCCCAAATCAGTATATTGGGAATATTTTGGTTTGCCCAATAAATTACAGCAACACCAGAGAGAGGGAGAAGCTGATAAGGGTAAGAATGCCTGTCAGCTCTGTTATACTGAACTTGGATATTTTTCTGGGAACACATCCAACATGCTAACTCATTCTAGCCTCCTAAAACGCAGCAATTTATTTCTTTCCTCTATGGGGGACACGAGTCTGAGACCTTTAAGTAAAGCCTCTTTTATGCAATTTGTTTGAGTCCTACTGTACTGTCAAGAGGACATCCTGAGCTTTCTAGTGATGCCACATATTATGGCAACAAGGGAGGTAAGTGACCAATTTTATACCATAGGATCTGGAGGTACTGGCCAGCAAAGACAAGGATCCCAGAGTTTTTTAGATTAGGCATTCCATCAAAGTAGCAAATGACCTTGATGTCTCTGAGAAAAAGAAGAATGATGCCCTCTGGAAGATGCGACCTCTCTTAAACGGAGTATAACAAGGCTGCTTCAATCTGTTAAGACCAGGGAAGGCCTGTGCAGATGAGCAGATGACTCCCTTCACAGGCCAATGTCCTGTACGGCAGTTTGTGCCGCGGAAATAAAATCCCACAAGACTGAAAACATTTGTGCTTGCCAATCCCAATGGTCTGGTGCTGGAGTTTGGGGTTTACAAGGGTCGGAATGCATTTAGTAACCAGCAGCTGGGAATTGGAGGGAACGCAGTCACTTGGATGCCACAGTCTCTTCCAAGGGGAACACGTCTGTACTTTGACAGGTATTTCACCTCTGTCAACGTACTGAATACGCCAAAAGAAAATGGACTCCTGGGAACGGGGCCCATTGTGATAAACATAATCTCTGCACTCTTCAACTTGAAGATGTCAGACAACAAGAAGCTCCAAAAACAAGGAAGAGGTACATCTGAAATGATTGTGAGAAAACCATCAGAGGTTGCTGTGATGAAGTGACAGGACAATAAGGCAGTTCTAATGGCAGGAAGTGTATATGGGAGCCCCAGGACAGCTGCATGAGACAGTCAACGAGAGAGAAGCGCCATGTTCCTGTGCCTAGACCTGCTGTAGTGGCCGAGTACAACAAACATGGGTGGAGTTGATTTGTGCGTCTTCATGATCAGCTTATACCCAATGTCAAGTGGCACAAGAAAATGGACTCTTGGTATGGTGCTACATCTCTCTGACCTGGCTGCAACAAACAGCTGGATGAAGTACAGTCAGACCACCAGGTCTCTTGGGAGAGCAAAGGAGAGGCTGCAGTATTTTAACTTCAGCCAGCTGCTGCTGCCTGAAAAAATGATTGCTATGTAGCACTCTATTGGCCAAAGTTTATGAGGCCAGCACATGCATCACGATGCAGGAGAAAGGGATGCAAAGGGAAGATATCTGTCAAGTGTATTAAATGTAACATTTTTGTGTGTCAAGGAAAAAAACTGCTTTTGGTCATATCAAGCATGATCTGTTGTTGGTACCATGTGTGATATGACCTAACATGCCAGCTTTAGGTGACTTAAGCATGCAAAACACAGTTTAGTTTAAAAGCTTGACCATGACATGTTATTTGTTAAAATGTTTTAGTGTTCAGATGCGTTTCCTTCATCTGTTTTTAATGTTCGTGAAATGTTGACAAGAAATTTTATCAGAAATCCACACAAATTAAAACAGTACCATTACATTAAATCTTTACATTATGTGATCAAACAAGACCTGATGTCCACTACAAGGGACAGATGCTAAAAAATAAATCGGTTTTGGAAAAAAAAATTGCAGTAATATGTTTCTTTTGGCCATAATACTTCATTTATCAAAAAAACCTACATAAAGACCTTCTGGGTCTCAGGAGGTTAGACATCATCCAAGAGTGCTTTTGCCAGAAAATTAAAAAAAAAATGCTAAAGTTCACACTACTGCTTGCCAAAAGTGTTTGGCGAGACACCAACAAAAGTCCTAGATCAGAGTCAAATCAGTGTTCGCTTGTAACAAGCAAAATGGCGCTAGATCACTGTTCAGTCATGTATTTGAACTAATAGAGTCACCGATACATCACAGACACCCGTCAGATATCTAGCAGGCTAAATAATTGGACCTGTCAGCAACTCCAGATCCTGTACTGTAAAAAGTGTTTGACCAGCAATACGTGTGGCAACGAGCTACAGCCACATGTCAAGAACATGACCATTGCACAGCATCCACAGACACAACCTCTACATCTGCAATTCTTGTGTTTTATTCTATTACCGTGCGTATTATTGTCTCTATCATTGTATTTTTCAAGATACTGGATTCCTAAATGTCCTTTGGGAATAATGAAGTCTCTGTCATATACACATTTCTAAGAAAAAAAAATAAATAAATACACACATACATATACATACATACATTTTTATATACATGTCTCTGGAAAGGATTGGGGAATACGGGGTTTAATTACAGGTAAGGCAGGCAAAACGCAGACGGACAATACAATGACCGGACTGGAGAAACAAACTGAAACGCGGATGAAATACAGAGGAGTAACGATAACAACCAGAAACAGCTGATCACACGGGGATTCCACACAGGGTTAACGAAGGGGCGTGGCACACAGAAGGAGCGGACGATCGGGGCAGGACAGATTGTTTGAATACATTTATTTTCTTGCTTTACAAATTACTGTTTTGATAAATGTGCTTAGATGCAATTTTTGGGCGCTGGGAACCAATTAATTGGTTTTCCATTATTTCTTATGGGGAAAATTCGATCATTCGAATATGACTTTATTCAGGCAGGATTATGATCCACACTCATATCCAATTCTTTTTCATGCTGGTTTGCAAGACATTTTTGCAGGTTTGCACATTATTGAACAGTACAACCAAACTAAAGACGCTCCTCTACTTACGAACGAGATATGTTCCGAATGGCCGTTCATAACTTGAAATGTTTGTAAGTCGTTATTCAACAATCATTTTAAGGGTATATGCAAGTACAAAGAACTAGGATGGTGGGAGTACGCACGTTATGCTGCTGCACTGCGGGAATAGCAGCCAAAAGTCGCACTAGGTAGAAATGGCTCTTAGGAAAAAAATTTACAAATTTAAAAAATGTTAGAGACAAGAAACGAGAGCCCAGTGATCTAGGGCTGGGATAATTATTTGACATAATCAACGATGTCTATTATAAAAATGCGTCGATGTGGAATTTTAGTGTTGACACGTTGTGTAAAACTATATAAATGTTTTGTAACTGCAATGCACTAAATGATAAGCTAAACCTACTGTAAGGGAAAGTACTATATTACCTCAGAAGCACGTTAACAATTAACACTGTCCTTTTAAGAAACGTGCAATGAAAGTCTGCTAATAACTGAACTTTATTGTCCACCTGATGATCTCTTCGCAAGTCGAGAGCTACAGCATTTTATTTATTGGACCTGCAGCATGGTTTTCATTTACAATAAAAAGTTATTCCGCTAATAAGCTGGCTAGTTGTTTTGGACCGTTAAAACTATATCAATTACAGACTGAATTCCGATATAGTTTTGTCTACTGTCGCCAGTACCAGCAGTGCCGCACTATTTTGTAAGGCGTGCACTGGCCAATCATGTTGCACTTTTCTCATAAATATTAATGAGACATCTCCTCCCACTCTGCAAAATAGAAAATTGCCACCGCCCCGCCACCCCGTGCACGAGGCAACATGGCTACATCTACCAGCAGAGCTCCGGAGGCTCTGGAGAAACACATGGCGAAAAAAGGCTTCCACGTGGTCTTCCAAAGTTTGGGAATACTTCAGTCATGACACCTTTTCTGTACCTCTACTGTAGCTGATGTTAATGACGCTGTTTCAGCAGTTTTACATTTTTTGTTTACTTATTCTGTCATGCAAGAGACAAATGGCCGTTTAAAAGTACTCTTACTCACTATAGCCTTAATCGTTCTTTGCTCACTGAAGTAAGCTTAAGTATAAGCTACCTTTGCTAGTGTTTGTTAACATGTTTCTCTAGTTATGAAATCTTTCCATGTTTTAGCATCTATTTCAATATTAAAGTCAAATTGATTGCACTGAAATAAGTAAAAATTATTGCAGTTCTGATTCTTAAGAGATTCAATAGGATTTCTATGTTAGAATGAAATTAAGATTTGCCTTTATTGTTAATAATGCTCTAATGTTTATGAAATGTTTTAATAAATTGAAATAATGAGAATTTCATGTGTGTGGGGGGGAGGGGTGAATTGTGTTAAATGACTAACTTGAAAATAATTATCAATAAATTTATCATCAAATCAATCGAAAACTGATTTTTTTTTCAATTATTCGACTAATCGCTAGATTAATCATTTAAAGAATAATTGTTTGGGGCAGCACTGCAATGAACAATTTGGACTTACAATCCCCTTCGTTCATATGTCTGGAAGTTCGTAAGTAGAGGGGCGTCTGTAATTCCCTAATTTTTAAAAATATAGCTTTAAAAAGGTAACAAAACCTGAAAGGAAAAACAACAACATACTCCTTTGGGTGTTTTCTTCTGAGGTGGTTAAAAAGGTTTGTCATGTCGCCATCCGACTTGCGTACCTTACCACTGTAAATTACTAGGGGGACAACGGCACAAGGTGTTTTATCGAACAGCTTGGTACGCCCCTCAATATTAGAGGTGTGAACCTTCAGTGGTCTCACGATTCGATTAGCATGTTAACGATTCGATTCGTTGATGCATCGCAATGCATCACCACCATGCATCCCATAAATTTTTCTACATTACTTCACATTATATTTTCAAATACAAGCAGTGAGATATAAGCTCCTGTTTTTATATAACCTGAAAATGTAAACAGAAATTGAGACATTGCATTAAACTGTAAACAGAAACAAAGAATATAGACATAGCTTGTATGCATTAAAATGTAAACAGAAACTGTGAGCTACCCACATCTCGGAACAAACATGGCTGCCTTCATGAATATGTCACAGGGGCAACAAAATCTTGTCCGACTTCAACGTCATAAAAGAGGCGTGTTTCCAACAGGAAGTGACGTTTTTCATCCAAGTTCTGACTTGGAGAGAAATAATCGAAAGCACCATTACTCCAACACGGAGCAGCGCTGTACTCTGATCAGGTAGCCACAGCTACTACCGGAACTACTTTAACTAGAATTTTTATGCCACCGCCAGAAAATCACCAAGAAATGTCATTATGATATAATCGATTATGTTCTGTCACAGCGTCGATGCAGAAACGTCCACGTCTGCATCGTGATGCATCGATTATGAGATTAATTTCAACACCCCTACTCAATATGCACGTGAACCACAGTATCATGATAAACTTGTCATTATCCTATACGTACCGTGTGAAAATAAGTATTTTTCCCAGAAAAAATACATCTTAAACAGAGGTGGTCTTATTTTTAAGCGCTAGAATTTAAATGTCATTATACAACAGCAGATGGCGTAAATTACAGTGGAACCCGCTTATAGTGACCAACTGCTTATATGGATCAAAATGTTTGGGACAGACTCATTTCTATGCAAATACAGTGGTACCTTGGTTCTCGAACTTAATCCGTTCCTGACTCCGGATCAAATCCTAAAAAGTTCTGATCGAATTTTTCCCATAAGAAATAATGGAAACCAATTAATTGGTTCCCAGCCCCCAAAATTACACCTAAATATGTTTTTAGGAATGTTTTTTATATTTTTTAGCATTTAAACACAAAATGAACAGGATAAAACAAGAGCAGCATTTTTTCTTAATGGCTTCCAAAACAATAAAGATCTTACCCCAACATTACCCCTGTCCTGCCCTGATCATCTGCTCCTTCCGTGTCCCATGCCCCCTTGTTAATCCCCATGTGATCAGCCATTTCTGACTGTTATCTTTAGTCCTCTGTGTTAAGTCCGCGTTTCAGTGTGTTTCCCCAGTCCGGTCATTGGAAGCTTTCAACTTGCTTACAGCGCTTGCTTAAAGCAACGCATTGCATTACGGTTAGATGCATTGCGACCTCTCACCCGGCTGCACAAACTGGACCCGCCTCCGTGATGACACACCTTTGCCCTTATTGGCTAAACAGTTTAGTTACATGCATGACGTTTGTATCCCAGGCAGTTCCGATGAGTATAACCAGCTATTCCTCCCGAATATCACGTAAAGCAGTGAGAACTGGTTCAGTTAATTTACCTGGTAAAATAACATTTAAATAAATGACATAAATGCTCCAATAGTACACGCAAGTTAGTGGTCTATTTAATATTAGTTACTGTAATGTTGCGCTGCTTTATTTGGTTAATCGTCCAGTCTGTGAGGAAGGCATTCAAGTA
>JABFEA020009518.1:0-21094 GCA_019775915.2 Cyphomyrus plagiostoma | reverse complement strand
GACACAGGTTTGAAAGGTTGCCCAGACCCCTTGTCACAAATACTTGACATACCTCTTGTGAATGTGCAAGTCAGAGGGGAAATATCTTCATTCCTCATAAGTCATTTTTCATGCTGTAACTAAACGTTCAGCAGGAACACAGAGCAAGTGCTGGAAACATGAGAGCACATACATTCTGGAGGTCAGCCTGTCTCTACTGATTTACTTTAGTTAGTTAAATAAGGTTAGTTAATGCTTAGAGTACGGGAGGAGTCCTCTGGAAAGTGCCTGGTCAGGGTGAAGGGCTTTTGTCTGCTGGTTCTTGAAGAATGCACAGCAGAATGTGTATTGTCAGGAAAAGAAGTCATCTTCATTATAGTGCAAGATTGAACGCTGAATACGTTTTTATAGCGTGCAAGTGTTTACCCTAATTAAAAACAGGATTTTTTGTCTTTAACTTTGTGGTATATTGTAAGAAATTCTGACGCTTTACATCATTATTGTTGGTGAACTTATGGAACTAGGTACGTTGTTATTATTAATGGTAGTATACTTAAGGACCTGAACCTTGACTGTGCTGTATATTCCGTTGTGGCTTCTAACATGTTGAAATGCTTTCTCTAGCATTTATTTGTTTAAGATTCTGATTATTCCTTGTTTGTGTTTCTTCTAACCAATGAAAGCTGGGGCTGGCATGATGCCGTGACATGGCGCGATGAAAGATCCATATTTCAAAACAAACATGACAAACCTATGAGAATAATACTTCCGCTAAACATTTGTTCTTGTGTGTGTTTTGTATATGTAACTACATTGTCAAATTCACTGATTTTCTGACTATTCTCCAAAAGAGAGGCAAAGAAAACTAAGCCAAGTGGCTTAATTCTGACCGGATGATTCCAGGAGGCTTAAACATCTCAAGAAGAATAAAAAGCCTTTTTATCATCGGTTACTGAAATGTAGTGCGAAGACTTACATGTTTATATTTGAATTAAGGTTTAGAGAGAACACATGTATTCAATAAAAAGACAAGTTTTCTTAGCTTACTTTTCAATCGCAGAAACTGGATTTTATGTAAAATCAGAAAATTATCATCCAGATGTTACCATTCATTCTAGCTTGTTAAATATCAGCAGTAGAATCCATGACACGTTTTCTTTGGCTACTTTGCTTGCTTAACCAGGTTTAGACCAAAAAATGCGTTCTATTGCAAGTCAAAACATTTAAGAAATACATTATATATATACATACATATGATTTATATACTTTCACACAAAGGTCAGGTTCGGCAACTCTTGATTTTTAGCATTGATTACGCTAGACTGTTATGGGTTGGATGCACCGTCTATAACCTACTGATGTCAAAACAGATGAATTAGACAAGCTAACTTAGTTTTGCTGATTGAAACAAAACTGAAAAAAGGAGCCTGCAGTTATAAACCACTATAATGCGTAAGATAAACGTAAATTTCATAAAAAAAAACCCAAATAAAATTCAGCCGAGATGAAGCTTTCATGCGAGTCTCGAGTCCCGCAGACATGGTAAACCGTTACGTGGCGTTAAGGTGGGTCTCGTAGGGTTAAGTGACTTGTGCTGAAACATAAGGTGCGGCTCAAATGGAAATATTTATACAGTTCCAACATGCCTGAAGGGCATCATTAATGCACAAATTCGAGGCAGCCAAGCTGAAAGACATATGCAAAGTATGGTCCTGGATCCTGAACTCAGACATCCACGTGTTCCCCTATGAACGAGAGGCTGTGCGTTTGTCTCGTTTTTCATCCTGAAGACGGGTTTTCCGCCGTAAAAAGATTTCAAGACAAATATGAGTAAATGACTGTGGAAATGTGATGGGAAGCATTTAGAGATTTAAAGCACACCCATGACTACTCTGCCATTAAATATTCCTGGGTCTAGCCCACATTATTAATGAGACGCATGATATCACAGTTGGTTCTGGCTTTGGTTCTGGTTTCTCTTTCTCAGTTAAGCATGCAAATAGGAAAAGTCAAATATTTTTTTGGCCAGCTGTTTCTCCCTAAGTCTCGAAATGGGATCCCAATGGATTGTCAAAGCATAGAGGTTACTCGGAGTATCAGAGAGGGGACTAATTGTCAAGGTTATGTCTCTGAAAATGATTGATGTCAGGCTAGGCTTTTTTGTCAGCCTGTCAGAGGGCTGGAATGTTTAATGTTCTCATTATTGGTTACGCTGTTGTGTATATTTCTCTGTCAGCACTGCAGACCCATCTGAACTGCCAAAGCACTTCAAAGGCCTGCAGGTCATTTATCTTCCTCCTGACGCTCCGAATGTTCAGCCTCAGCTGAGTGCCAGTGATTTGTTATGACTCGTGAGCCAGCTGACAGACAGGCCCTCTGTAGAAACGGACCTGCTTCCTTTTTGTCACACAGCGAACACATCAATGTTCTTGTAATGGGCTACAACTGTCAAAGGAGGCTGGCACCTGACAGTTGTGGGGTCTCACTTATTTGCAGACTGGTGACTCGAGTTTCCCCCCAAGTTTAGATTTTGGTCGTGGCATCACACCCACACACAAACAGGTCACCATCTGCTGCTGGGTGCTGGGGGAAGAGTGCTGAAGAATAACGGCTATGCTAATTGAAGACACGTCTTCATCTCATATTTATCGCCGTGGCTCACGTATCCCTATCTTTTGAAGTTGGACTGAAATGAAAAATAGGGAGACAAAGATGGAACAACCGCACAGGCAGGCCAGAGGAGAAAAAGACAGGGAGGAAAAGCGAATGAGAGAGAGGGCGAGGCGGAGAAAGAGAGGGGAAAAAAAATATGATCTTTGTTTCCTTTCCCAAGCGATGACATGATTAATCGTTTTCTTCTGATCTAATTTTGGAACATGAAAAACAGCACATTTGTCTTGAAGAAAAACGACGTGCCGTACTGTGCAGATGGAAATTTCGAGCACTGAAAAAGATTAAAGAGAAATTCCACTCCTTAGACCTAATCATGAGTTGTAGATTATTCTGTCATTTTAACCAGATGGTAGGTTTGATTCTGCAACCCCCTCCTTATATTAATGAATACTAGACTGTTATATTTGACTTAGGTAAGTGAAATGTCCATCATGCTTAATGGACTGCCAGCCAGCATAAAGCATGTTGTACTGCACACGGTTCCTGCTGCATTTTTCATGTTTTATACCAATGTGGAACATTTTGTTTCCTACTATTTTCCATCATTGTCACTGTTTTGCTAAATATTTTCACACGGAAGAAAAAGTACAAACTTGTGTCCACTGCTAATTTCCCCTCACATAGGTCATAGCTATAACTCTACAACTAAAACCGTCACCTCGGGCAAGGCACACAGGAACTCGATAGTAACGTGATTAAGTTCCCAGTCAGCACGGCTGCGAACATGGTAGTATGTTAACAAACCTAATTATAGGGGGCTGGTGATGAAGCACGCGAGAAGACGGCAGCGGCGGAGACGCATCTCGCCAGGTCACATGTCCGCTACAACAAAGGCCCTCCCCAGGGCCGGGAGGAGGGTCTGCGTCACCACTGGACACCTCTGAGGGCCAGTGTCGCGCCCCCCTCTCCTTCTCACCCAAATAACTAACAGCCTGCTCTGGCCTCTCTGGCTGCACCACACAAACACTCGGGAACAATGTCCCATTTTTCATTCAAGAGAAATTAGGTTACGAACTTTCCAAGCTTTTATTTTTCAACCACCTAGCGTCGATTTCATCCACCCTCTTGATTTGTGCCTCAGCACAGTTTATAGATGGAGAGCTAATCTGCTACCTTCATGATAGGTCATTTTTGCTGACTTATGGACACTGTGATTGGTGTGATTAACTTGAACTGTTGTTTAACTTATGATGCAGAGGTCGCAGTTAAGGGCTTTCAAGATTCATTAATATTGCAGTATCGGTATTATTAAAATATATGACCCATAATACGTTACTGAGATGGTAATGGCACTGTGGAGCATTTCGCTGTGAAAACTTTGTTTATAAACCATGTTAGATGAATATCAAGAAAAGTAAACAAAGTTTTATATCGACATGCACACATACACAGTGCCAGTCAAAAGTATGGACACGCCGAGCCAACTACAAAGGAGGGTATGTGTTGCATCACATGACCTGGCCATCTGATTTAAACATAGCAGAAATGGTTTTGGAGCAGTTTGGCCAGAGAGTGAAGGTAAAGCAGCTTTATACATGGGAGCTCCTTCAGTACAGCTGGAAAAGCATCCCAGGAGGCCACCTCATGAAACTGGCATAGAGGACAGAGTAGAGTTAGCCAGTCCTTGGAGCAACTGGGGTTAAGGACCCTGCTTAAGGGCCCAATGGTGGGACCACTCTGCTAATCCAGGGATTTGAAGCAGCAACCTTCTGAGTCCTAACCCACTGATATTCCTGCCCTCGGGAACAAATTTATTGTTTTTATTTAAAACTTTATTGGACTGCGCATAATTCCATATATGCTGTTTTATAGTTTTGATGTTTTTATAATGCCCTGTGATGGACTGGCAGCCTGCCCAGGGTGTACCCTGCTTCTTGCCCGATGATGCTGGGATTGGCTCCAGCTTCCCCATGACCCAGATGGATAAAGCGGTATAGATAATAGATGGATGGATGGATGGTTGGATGGATGGATGTTTTTATAATTGCAGTGGAACCCACTTATAAGTTATAGTGATCAATGACTTATAGTGATCAACCGCTTATATGGATCAAAAAGCCTGGGACAGAGACATTTCTATACAAAGACTGTTGAAATAATTACCTTATAGTAATCAAATAGTCTGCTTACAGTGTTGATTTTGGGTGTTTTTATACATAACAACATACGGAAAAATGTAAAACTACACTAAAAATGAAAATAAAAAAAAATTGAAGCTATGCTTTTTTTTTTTTTAACTTTACTTTGATTAGCCTAATTTGCCTTGCAGTAACCCATCTGCTTCTGCTAGCTATATGCGGCAAATGCTGCGTGCGCAGGAAGAATAATGGGAAAAAAAGTCCTTTTCGCTCAATGACAAATCAGAGCATACCGAGGAATCACAGTGGCTGCGAATGAAAATGACGAGAGGCGGACTGACACGTTGTTCTTTATGTTATTTCGCAAAGGGAACCCATAGCACACAATAATAACACAAAGGCCATGAATAACAGGGAAACATGGGAAAGTTACGTTAAGGATGAGAAGGGTAATTACGCAATGGCTAAGACATACGAGGATCAGGCAAGAACAGAGTACAAACACAGTTAAAGACACACACGGCAACCGGATACACAGCACAAGTACCTACACTAAAAAATACAAACTACATACAAGTATATATACAAGACATATATGGTTGTGCTCACGAGGCATGCTGGGACATGCAGGTGCTGTCGATGCTACAGTATTATAGCGTATTTGAATTATACACAATTCAGTAATATAATTTGTACAATACTGTAATTTGAAAAGCTTTTGAAATAGCTGTACTGTATTTTGAACATTCTGTAAATAGCGACGCTATCTGTTCCAAGATTATTCATGCAATAAAAATACAGATTTGAATTACATGGTAATCTGCCTGAGACATAAAGAAAGAAAAAAAATGGTTATAATGGTCACCTGCTAATATCGATCAGAGACAGACGTGATCACTATAAGCGGATTCCACTGTATTCTAAAATTTAGAGAATAGTAGAAATAAACCTTTCGATGGCTAGGTATGTCCAGAGTTTTGATTGGTACTGTGTGTGTGTGTGTGTGTGTGCACACGAGTTGGCGAGAGCCAAAACATTATGACAACCTTGACATGAGTAATGTAAACTATCTCATAAAAACAGTGCATGTCAAGTTTTGGCATATATTAGAATATAGCATTCTGTACTCATATTCGACAAGTTGAATGCAGATGAAGTGGGAAGGGACAAACATCTGAGTGACTTTGACAAGGGCCAAATCATTTTGGCCAGAAGATTGCATCAGAGCATCTCCGAAATGGCAAGGCTTGTGTGTTTCTCATGGCCAGCTGTGGTGAGGACCTGCTGAGAGGGGTCTGAGGAGGGAACAACCACAAACAGCCAACGGACTATCCCAACTGGTATAGTCAGGAAGGGCTATGATGGCACAAATGCCAGTTCATTTTAATGATGGGTATGGAAGTACTGTGTCAACATACAGGACATAAAGTCCTGCTGTGTATAGGACTGTGCTCATGCTAACCCTGTCTACTGTCAAAAGTGCCTGAAATGGGCATGTGAGTGTCATAACTGGACCTTAGGGCAATAGAAAAAGGTTGCCTGGTCTGATGAATGCTATTTTCTGTTGCATCATGTGGATGGCCAGATATATGTCAAGTATTTGTGGGATATTTCGGACCAAGTAGTCCAATCCACGGGTACACAGCCCTTTTCAGAGCTTGACACACATCGTTTTTACAAGATCGTCAATGTTATTGACTTCATGTGTGGGTGGTTATAATGTTTTGACTCCGCAGGGTGTGCTTGTGTGTGTGTGTGGATTATGTTTTTATTACATGGTGGGGACCAAATGTAATCAAAAAACTAAAAATTCCAAATGTCTCGAATTTTGTTTGGTTACTTATGGTTAAGGTTAGGGCTGGTTAAGGGTTAAGGTCGTCATGTTGGGATTAGAGTTTTTCCCAATATGACGAGTCCCCACAAAGATATAATTACGAACCTGTGTGTATATGTATGTGTGTGTAACACTCTTTTGATCATATACAGTAAAGATTGGAGTATTCTTGAATGTGTTTTCTGTAGCATGTATATGTTTCCTGAATTGGGCACCTTTAATGTACGATGTACTTCAGGGTACAGAAGTTTTGCCCAAACACAACTGCAATGTATTTGTATGAGCCATTGAATTCTTAGAGGATTAACATTTCATAGTCATCTGTTCATGCGTGGGTAAAAATTTTGTATGGAAGAGTTGTATACATTTAAATTTTATTTATGAAATATCACATAAGAGCAGTTGAAGTTTCAGAATGGATCCGAAGATTGTGGTCCATCAGGCCCTATTGGCCTTTTGGCAATCATACATCGCTCCACCCCATGCATGAATGCATATACAATTGTACTGTAATACCCTTTCACCTCTGTTTACCCGTGGGTTGGTGTTGTTGATTTTAAATAATCATCATTCTGTTGCTAACTGCTGAATCAATCCAAATACGCAGCAGTAAATGCCAGTGTTTCAGTTGATTATTTGATAAATGTCAATCTATTGAAACAATGTAATCAATATGTTTCTGGAATTGGTTCCAAATCACTACAGCCATGATTGGCTAAGCAGATATTGAAAACAGAAGGGTGTTATTATGTGGTTGAACAATTTATTTCAAATACTTAAAGCTTCGTCGTCTTTGAAAGTTTCTTGTGTAGAAAGCCCACATTTAGTGACATGCTAAAGCTGTGAAAATGGCTTCACAGCTGTAATGGAAAGCCAATGTGTTTGATGTTTAACAAATGTATTCCCGGAATAAAGGTATTCCATGCCTAGAACCACTTTAATAGCTATTTGAGAGTAAGTACATAGGAAAAACCTCAACCACAATGCACAGCATTAAAGTGTCTTAGAAACCATACCTCATGCAACACTAGTGACGTCAGTGAGATACTGTTATCTGTGGTTGTCTTGATGGAGGTTGTACTTTTCAGGAGATTTGTAATTGCATAGGGGATGGCCACACAACAGGTGAAACCATTTTTCAATATAAATTCTCAAGGAGCTTGGACTTTAACTACTGCAGCCATGTCTTTCCGATGGTTGATGACGATCCATCAGCCCAGCCAGGCAGTTTTTTCACCTGTGTGTTGAAGGGCTAAGGAAGTGTGGTGTTCTGTGAAGAGGAATGCTCTGCAGCTTGAACCTTATGATGAACGATACTGTTGTCTTTAGCTTCCACACTGAAACCTCGATTTGATAGGACTCTGAGCCTTTGGTCTAAGTTCACCAGTTGGGATCGGTTTCCGAACGCAAAGAAATTAGTGGTGTTTCATATCTCTGTGTTTGGCCATGTCCAACATGTAGCTCTCAGTTGAAGAGGTCCCAAGTGATGGCCTTGTGCCCAGTACTGCTCAACAACTGATGTCCTCACTGCCAGTGAACTGCCTTCTCTGCAGAAGTGCATGAATATTGCACAATGAAAAACGCGCTACAAACCGTGATAAATAATTTGAAACTGAGTAAAAGTGTCAGGATTGTTTTTTTATACATAAATTGTTAAAGAGTTCTGATCTATGAGGTTGCTGTTAAGACCCGCTGTCCAAGACAGCTCACACCAAATCACAGGCCAAGAGTAAACCAACAGTCAGTGTACCTCCCAGACTGAAAGTCTTTATATATTAGCTGCACTGTTTATGGGTGTTAGCCAGTGCAGACTCTAGGTAAATGATCTTGCCTTATTTTGTCATTAAATGTATTAGATCTACATGCTTCCTGCACTAAAATTAGAATTGGTTAACACATCACGTTAAATAACCACTTTAGTGTCCCTTACGGTGTGGTTATACCATCAGTAGCATAGTATGTGTGCCTGTATTTAGTCTTTAATAAAGACTGAGAAATGTCCTTAAAACAATTTTACATGACATGTTGTCCACCTCATGTGTCTCACACTTCATCTCTTATTCGATTTAGATACTTTTTGAAACAGAACACCTATGCCCCCCTTATATAAAAGGTATGAGATTAAATACAGTAATTATATTCCTTATATGTAGAATCTGTCTGGGCTTATTTGGCTTCATAAACATATTTGAATTTGAAATTGTCAAGTGTTTATCCAGTTGCAACATAGGTTGACTTTGGGTGCTAACCACTCCCATGTAGAGCGAGATGGGATAGGTGAAAAGAGAATTTCCGAATGAGGGAGTAATGAAGTGCCATAATAATGATGATGATGTATTATCAGATTAATTTTTTAAGTACTGAAGTTTTGACTCATTCAGTTTACTTTTGTTCATTAGTGGTGGTAGTTGGATTGGCATTAATATGGCCATGCAAGGCCTTATTATTTTTATTATTGATATACTTAAATGGCAAATTATTCAGTGTGTTAATAATTAAGTAGTAGAGCACTCTAACTCAGTTAATGTACCTTTCATGGCTTTGTGAAAAGTCTGATGTCCTGGGACTGACTTTGCTAGTCATTCATTATTTGCTCCATCAGTTTGAGTTATTAAAATGATTTATTCCAGGAAAAACACAGTGACTGTCTTTTGAATCCAGTGATTCATCTAGTCAGCATGCTGGCATGATTTGTCATTTAATGCCTCTTTGGGCCTTGCAGATGGATTTATATTTTGAGTTCTGTGAAATCAACCACTTTGATAAATCAAAAATGTTTAAATGTGGCGTTATACCACTTGATGTATTTTGCAAGCTAATTGCTACTGGCCTCTGTTAATATATTTAAAGTAGGAATGTGTTAAATCAATAACAATTAAACAAAGGATTACGGGAAATGTGCTCGCCAATACTCTGAATGGGTTACATGTATATGCCAAGTGTAATTTTATACAAGTACAAGGGAATTTGGATGCTGCTATGAAATAAAAAATGTGAACAGAGGAGCAATGGCAGTATGTCATACGCTAAAGAGTATTAAATTTGATCCTGTATACTGCTGTTTGAGACTACATTAATCTTACTCACAGTTGGCCTGTTTCTTACAGGTTTGGCAGCAAAAACTTCCACATGCCAAGTCTGAGCTGGGGAAAAAGTTCAGGTTATCTGCAGAAGTTTGCACGCCATGTCTTTAATCAGTCTGCAGCTAATTAGCAGCTTCTACACAATGAGGCCATAAGTCATTAATCATATGAGCCACAAGCAGTCAACTCCATGCAAGCAAGACGTTTCAGGACAAAAGTTTTTCTTCCACGATGGAGTTGAAACAGGCCAGCATAACCTCTCATGTCCAGTAGTGTGTAAATTACAGGCTCTGTTGAGCTCCAACAGACAAGGCCCCACTGTTCCTGCTGGTCTTTGCAAAGACTTAGCTGACAACAGATTTTTTTTTCCTCCTCCTAACCATTTTTTAAGTTAAATTTTCTCTCACTTGCTCACACACGAAAAAGCAAATATAACACACAGTTTAGTTCACAATTAAGGTTAAGCACCATAACTACAATCCATATTAAGTTAAAAATGAGTTGGTTTCGTGCCTTAGGGTCATTCTTGAAACACTTTCAGTACCAAATATCATTTTTGAAAGTGTCTGCGAAAACAACAAATCTGAAGGCCTGATTGATGCATTTAATACGAATTGTAATTTATTCTGTTCTGAACATGGACTCTGACCAATCCATCAATGCTGTGGCAGAGCCGCTTTGCAACCGCATGACTAACGTTCATGGTCATTCTGAACTATGGCCAATATGGCGGCACCCCTAAATAATCCATCGATGGGCAGATTTTTAATCTTGAGTCAACGTGGACAAAAGTGTCAGCCTGACTATGTGCATAGATGAATTCATCTCCTAAAACGCTTCCCTGATTATACCCTCCATGACTTGCCACATTATTAGGAGGGAGGCATGATGTCCACCTTATCGTTCCAAAACTTTCTGACATCTTCATTTTTGTATTCTGACCACCTGCAGGCAGTGACTGTGAATCCATTTCCCTTAACTATAGCACTCCACAATGTTATGTGTTACTCGCTTGAAAGACCAAGAATTACTATTAAGTATAACCATTAAGTGACTGTTATTGATACACACCAGCATTTGCAATGGGATTTCATTACATTAAATGGACAAGGGGACAGAAAATTATGAAAGATCTCAATTGAAATACAGTCTAGAGCAGGCTTGATAGGCTGGTGAAGCAGCAGCTGAAAAAAATTCTAAATTCTATAAGTTAGAAAGGTATGAACAAGAATCAGAACCAAGTATGGCTCCTTATGGTTTGGGGTTGTCAGGTTGTCTTGGTTTGATGGCTTTCCTAGTTTAATCTTAATTTTACAAAATGGCTGTACAGTAGGACTTTGGTCATGGAATTGGTCATTTTGTGGACAGTTATCTTTAAATGGGAGTGCTTGCAGTATTGTCAAGAAGCGAAAAGGCGCATCTACAGAAAGATGCTTTGAATTCAGAAGAGCATATGCCAGAGGTTTATATTCACCATTCATCTTGTACTGATATATCAAATTCACTTCAAAGCACAGTCATAAAAATGTATGAGAATGTAAATGCATGAATGACTGTTAATCTTGTTCAAAGTAGCAAACTGAACATGTTTCTCATCCAGGATGATAAACGCATTCTTTATACTTTTATGAAGGATTTATTGTTCATGTAAAAGCACTCTTCTTTGCATAATGACTGCTAAAGTGTGATAGCAACAGAAAGCTTGTTTTGAGAAAAGGCTTATTTCATTAAGATAGGTTCACATTTCAAAAATATCATTTTTTAAATCCCTGCAAAATCGGGAATGAATATTGCATAACCAATAATGAGATTAATTATAACATGTTGTGGTTCCTTTTTGAATATTGATTTTAAAAAAAAAAAACTGATAAATTACACAGACAGAAGAAGCTGCATCTGCAGGCCACGAGTTTTTAGTGTACAAGTTAATTTAGGGAAACACTACGGAATATGAGGAATGTTCTTTTATATCACACACAGTTGCATTGTGGCTAAAGCATTTGTTTATTTTAAAAAAGAGCTTGTTTTGACAAGCTCTTTTTAGACAAATACTTGTTTATCAAATTTTATAATTTAAATATAAATAGTCAGTTAATTTGCTCTTCCTAATTTGTTTATGATGTACATCTGGTCATAGAGCAAAACAATTGATCCATGCCTTTGTAATTTTTCATAGTGAGTGACGACAGATGCAGGGACTTTAAAATTCCCTTTTTCCCATCAAAGTCATGCACTTAACTTGCTATATTAACATTCATTCTGCTTGACCAGGAGACAAGTCAATGAAGTAATGTTTGCAGATGCAAATTGTTGCTACAACCAAAATAAACTGAAATGTTTCTCTATATGATTAAGTGTACATTTCAGAGTTGACTGAGCGTACAAAAAGTCTATTTTTTTAAAAAACAAATATAAACAGCAAAGTCAATCTATTTTCAAAAAGCTACGTGGTATATATTGAGAGTTTAGGCATTTAAGCAGATTGAAAAAATAACGATTATTTTATATAACTGCATGGATTTCTTGATTTATATGGGAGACAGTTTAATAAAGGGAAACTTACCATCACTTCCTGCAACAATTATTTCAGAACTCCAGCTATAAAAGCAGATTTAAGATTATTCTTTTGCAAACCATAACCAGGTATCTGATTTTCAATAAATCCCTTTTCATTAAATGGAGTGCAATTACATCATAAGGTACAGTTTTAAAATTGAGTCACTTTTAAGACATTTTTGTCTTTTGAGGGCTGTGAGTGTATTTTTATACTCTTTCACATTGAGCTGAGCTGACATATTTTATAATGAAATTGTATTAGCAGCACATTGTAGCTATATCTGCATTCGGTTTGTTTTAAGTGTTCCAAAAGGTTACTTAACCAAAAATTTCACTTGAAGATTACTAGGCATGGCCACTCCTGTACAAATCTCCATAGAACAAATGCCCTTATTAGAAGCCAGCTTCACAGCATCAGCATAGCTGAGTTTTGCAAGGGAGCTTGGTGGTCTTCTTGAAACTTAACAAAATGCAATTCAGGCATGAAGTGGCAGAAGGTGTCAGGCCATTTGTGTGGCTGCCTTTTGAACCCAAATCTATTGGCCGTTTTAAATGCCATTTCAGTTAAAATGATATTTTTGAAAGATTTTAACTTCTGTAAGAGTGATTTATTAGTAATCTTCTCCAGAATGATATAATTTTTGGATTTGATGCCAATTTAAAGTTAGAATTAACAAATCATCTGTTTTCTTTAAAACTTATCAGACTTATCACCTGTTTTATTGTAACCTAAACTTTGACAGTCTTTAAATTTGGCTGCCTTGTTCCTTGGGCGTTGAAACCCTGCGTCTCACACCAGTGAAGTCGCACCTTTTTCAGTACATTGTGGAGCCCTAGTGTGGTATAAGCACAATTCAAGTAAGTAGTGTTGTATAGACACAATTAAAGTTAAAATTAACCTATTTTTTTCGAGGATGTCATTTTTAGAGGAATGTGGAAACTTTAGAACACCATTCAAATAAAAGTGAGTTTTCATTTCAGCTGCCGAATCTGAGGAGCAACATGAAATGTTCCAGTTTTTGGGGAAACTGGTTGAATTATGAATTGATTAATCTGACACCATAATTTGTGGAAGAGTTTTTATAAAGCTACAAATATGGTGTTTACTAGATGCTGAAGTTTTATTTATGACCTTATTTGTTGAGGTAAATAGTGAGATTAGTCAGATTGAACAATTTTCTGACAAATCAGTTTTTCACCAGTGAGACTGGGCAGTTTTCCACACAGCACTATAAAACAGTATTACATTCTGCTTAATGGAACCAGACGGATAATGGTTAATGTTATCATCTTTTCAAAAGTGTTGAATAAATTACCACATAAATTTCTGAAAGACACAATGGACAGGCTTTTTAAATTTCAAGCACCGATTATAAATTATCACAACAGTGAGGTGGAAACCAGATAAATAAAAATCCTTGCCAAGAGCAGCCCCAATACTAAAACATATAAATGAAATTTACCGCTCTAGAGGAGTTTCGAAGAATTTGCAGGGTACAAACACAAATACCGTATCCAAAACACTTGATGACCTTTAAGTGCAGCATTTTGATTATGGACACTACCAGTTGCCTGACCTCTTGCCCCTAGATTTTATTTATTTTTCTCTAACACAAGATTCCTACAATATGGTTTCTCATCATATGATGGGCAAAAAAAAAAGATTTCCAAAGTAGTGAGCCGCTTCATTTGAAGACAAGCCAAAAAACGTGAAGTCCATTACATCCTTGCAGGCAATGTTTTTACATCCTTTGCTCAATTTAACGTGACCTTACGCAAGCAGGATATGATGGCTAAACCATGACTTTCTTCTGTCTCTCTGTCAGCTAATGTTTTACATACTTTGTTATAGTTCTGTGCCAGCTGAAAATGGCTCCCTTCCACTATTCTCCAATATTCATGTTTGCACTCTGCCCCTCAAGTTATGGCAGAGGACCATCTGTGATATAGGCCTAGTTTGTAATCTCATGGGAGCTGTGGAAGTTAATTCGTTTGGCATATGACCATATCTAATTCTTAATCCTGTATAACCTCCATTGTACAGCCATATTTGGCAACGGTCCGCAGGAATCCATGCTGAACACCAAAAGATGAGTGAAATCTGTTCGATAAACTGGTTCCTTTTTGGGAAACAAACCAGCCTTGGTCCACTATAATATTTAATCTTCTTTCACCTAAATATTTTGCACATGTATGGCACTATAGCCATGTAATATATCAATGTGTGTATGTGGGTAGGGTATATTTTCATTTGGAGAAATTGGTGGCTATCTGGTAAGATCTGTGGAGGTTTTTTAGACCTTATATCATTGCTACAAAAGTTGTTTTTATTATTTCTGGCAAATTTATGATTAATGCTAGTGATAAATGTTGTTTTCATGTATTTAGGGATTAGCAATGGCTACGTAATCAATCACATCTAATTAGCTGAATAAGCTGGAAGAAATATCAGTGGACTTCATGAAGTGCTGCGCTGTCTGGAGCAGGTTCTGTCCTGGAGATGTGCCGTGTTTTTGTAAGTTAACTATTTGTCAACTGTGCTTCAGCGTGAAAGGTGCTCTTTCACAGATCGGCTTGCTTTTTCACCTTTTCTGGACTTTTGCTTTGGTAGGTAATCTCAAACATAAACTTATTGTGGATGCAAGCCAAAATTTGAGGGACAAATGTCTGCTTGTATTTTTTTTTTATTACTCTAAAGGTTATTCTGATTAAAAATGAGTTAATAATGGAATTTGATAATACTGAACTAAATCTTAACTAAGGCAAAACAGGATGTAAATAAAGTCAATCGTTGCTGTGAATTTTAATGGCAAACCAAGATAATTACCTGTATATGTGCATAGGTTCAAATAACTGCTTGAGCACAATTAATCATTCTGGGATTATGGCTTTCAGGGTTTGTTAGACATCTAGTTGTAAAATGCATGTTGAATTTTGGTTTGGATTGTGTTACATCCATCTGAACTTACAAATGGTGTTAGTATGAGCAATGATAAGTCATATTCTGGTGGCACCTGTGTATACAGACAGTGGATTGATTTATTAAAAATAATAATTTCAACATTTTGTGTTAGCCATAAGTCTTCTTAGAAAATTGAGCAAATTGGTTTGCGTAATAAAACAGACATTTATGTACTTTATGTACAGAAGTAATTCTGATAAGAAGCCAATTATACCAATTTGTATTTGGTTTGTTCTGGCAATTCCCACCTTACATCAGTTTTATGTTTGTCACATTATATATCATTTTTTTTATTTATAATAGCTGCTGGTGTTCTTTTGGCACACGTGAAAAATGAAACTTTCATCCTTTTGAGTAATTTGAGTAGAAGCCTGTGCTGCCATCTCCTTGTGTCATTACTGTATATATCTTTCCAAAATAGCACACTGTTTTATTTCTACTTTTACTTCTGCTTTGCATGAACTGAGACAGAATTTCATAGAGAACTGAGCTAGATAAGCAACTACATTATAAATGATACAGTTACAAAGCAAAAGGTGCCCTGGAAGGTAGACACATTAATAATTGTATAGCACTAAACCATTTTGTGTATCTGCCTGTTTCTGAAAACACACTAGTCCGTGTAAATGTTGGCACAGATCTTGTATGATAATGAGCATCTTTGATTGGCGTGACACTGAATTATTAAAAAATAAAGGACTCATTGAATCATTTAGGGCATTTTTCCACACAAAAGAAAGTACCTTGGGCCTGGACAGTGAGATACCCAATGTATGGACTGACAAAAGCAAATATTTCCAGTTAAACGGTTATTCACACTTAATGATGAAGTTCACATGTGATTACCTAACACTGCATCAAAAAAATGAAGTAGTTACTGTGTATGTGCCATTGCAGTCTCATTTGTTTTTTGCTTGAAGCTCTATATTAAAGCAATCCAGACTTGTGTTTTTAATAACCATAGTTTTAAATAGTATTCAGCATGCTGTTTATATCGTAAACACTCTGAAGCTTGCGGTTTCCGTGTGACTGAATAAATGACATTGATACTCTCTAGTGAAAAGTTCTCAGATATGTCTGAACAAGGCTGAGTGTGTCAAGGCTTATGGTCCTTACATAACCAGGCCTGGATTCAAATCTTGGATAGGATTTTGTAGGTGGTACTACTTGTTTAATTTTCTGTGTCATTTTCCAGTTTAATTGTATATAATCAGACAGTTTAATCTTTTTTATTTTGTATCTTAGTTGCATAAAACATAACTGTGGAATCTATGTAGCTAATTCACTTATTTGTTGTTATTGATTTTGACTGTTAATACAAACTGAATATAGTCTGAATAGGGTTTCATTTAGCTGCACACATAGTAATTTTGTTTATGTGTGTAGGACAGCTAAGTAAAAAAAAAAGTTTACATATGGCTATGTTATTTTGTAGAAGTTGGTGCCACTTTTGCATGCAGCCCTGGGTGCTTTTATCAGTTTATATTTCCCTTGTTAAGGTAAGTATTTGAGTATGATTTCTTTGATAGTTGCCCTGTTTGACGTAGATTTGCTTTGATCACTGTTAGTAGTTCCCACAATGTGTTGTGCAGAAGAGCTTTAGCAGTTTCTCTTGTTTGCCGGCAGCACTGGAATCTGAAGACTATGGCAAGTAAAGGGGATTTGCCATAATTTCCTTTCACAAATGCTTTGGTGAAATCACATCTCCACGTCAAAACCCTTTCATAATTCTGTGTTTGGCACGTTAGCATCTTTATTCCATGCACTGACGTTTTATTTCCTTAACTACATTTTAGCTGCCGTTAAACACTCTATACCCTTCCCTTGAACTAAGTGGTCACAACCATAAATTACATGTTTGCAATGAAAAAAATGTCAATAATAAGGCACATTAGAGTCATATTTAAAGTATTTCAGCATTTATCAAGCCTCAGGGACAGTGCTGTTTGCGTTTGCACTTTTCAGTAAATAGTACTCAGATGGGTATGTGTTATGCTATCACATATGGCTCTGAGCTTTTGGACTTCATGCATTCCTTTCTTGTGATCTCACAATCTTTTCCTATGTTGGATTAAATCATCTTATCCATATATTTGTATATTTCACCTGTAGGGGGTACTGTTCTCAGTTAATGTTGGCTAATTTTTCAAATGTCATAGCAATTTTCATTAGTGAATATATGCTTTAGCATTCTGATAAATGTGAAGGCTAAGCATCAGAAATACAATGGAGATAAATGACAGTGTTATTAATGGTTCCAATTTGCCGAAGGTTTCGAGCCAGTCGTCTGTACTGACTTAAGTCGTTGTAGTGTTTATGACGTCCGGCACTATTGACAATAACACTTCCCAGACGGAGTAACACATGGCGTGCAGCTGCACATAACTGACTACTGTGAAAGGCTATAAATGCAGTGCTGAATGCTGTGCTTAATATCAGTGACTATCTGTGAAGCAGTCACATTCTCCGGGCGTTTTCTTGGAAGCCAACAGCCAGATGGTGTAAAGGCCTTTGCAGTCAGGACAAAACCAACAGCAGCCATAGCTGTTTAACCTTAAGCACCAGGCAGACTGATATCAGATGTAGATGGGGCAATTTTTTTTTGGACGTTAGCATCTGATTCATAGGGTGTGACGATAAAGAAGTAGCTTTTTGAGGTGTTCTTGGATGACTTGAACTCGTGACTTGGAGACCCAAATGAGTCGTGTGGAGAGTATTCCACGGCTTGGATCTCATGCATGCGATTGCCAGTTGTTCTCAAGTCCTCCTGCACTTAATACAATGACGAGGGGGTGAACCGTTCCATCTTGTTGCCACTCTTGCTGCGTGTGCAGGAATAGCTTCAGGGCAACAGGCGTGATCCATTTGTGGAGGCATTGTGAGGGGGCGGAGCTTTCGCCACACTCCTGAGCACCAAAGGGGAATTCGGTGACGTCACCAACCAGGCTCTGTTTTAGAATGAGGAGCACAGGTGTTCACTCAGCGAAAATCGAAATGAACAAACCTTGTAGACACGGTCATCTAACAAACAAAGGAAACTTTGGGGACTCACTTGGGTCGCTGATTCATCTTAGCTGAACACACTCCTTTGTAAGCTCTTTCTTCAAGGTATTCACATGAAATATTTTGTACGTCATTCTTACACACCAAAAGTTTCAAGGTGAAGAAAACAAGCCTCATTCTTTGGCGGGGTAACATGCAGATCTCCCCCACAATACATTTTTTTCCCTTTGAGGCTAAAAGATTCTATTTTTGTTATATCAACACCTTCAAGCACAAAGAATACTATTTGCAGTCTATATTATCTGGATAGGCAGGTACTTTTTTTTGTTTTGTCATCATCAACACTGTGATATCACATAGCTTATTATATGGTCCCATTTATAGACATTGAAATACCACATTGTATGTAATACATACATGTTTTCTTAAAAATAAAATGTTTCTCCGACTCCTGTATTCAAATATGTTCGCCCTCATAAATATGAGCTCCTGCCCAAAGCCATTTACTGACACTGGTCCATGCGCCCCCACCTGCATTAAAGTGTAAAGAGTGTCAGCATTCTTCCATGATATCTCAAAGAATGAGGCTGTTTCCAGTCCGGATTTCACCTGTTCAGAATAATTATATTTTTAAATGCTTGGCTAGTTATTTAGCATATTGTTTATTTTTGTATCATTATTTTCAAAAAAATATTTTCTGTGTAGTTTTATCAAGGAGAAAGGATGGGGGGATAAAACAAATGCAAGATAAGTGAGCACCTTTAAAATGAAAGTCCATTAAAGAATAAAAATGATCTGACGCTACAGCTGCCCTAAAGGCCCGTTGCTGTGTATCTAGACCCATTCATCTCTTGGTCAGAGTCATTAGTTTCAATGTGTAATGCTTAACATGTCCTCTTTCATCAAAAGCTTTTCAGTACACATCAGCAGCATCTGTTCTGTTAATGGTACCTACTTTTATGTACGAAAATGCTTACAGTGTCCCTTCACTGCAAACAGTTCATCTACATTTTTTCCCCTGTGAAGCTGGAAAGGTGACGGTTCTGACACTTCATAGTGAACGGTATGGGTCATTGTAATAGCTTGGTTTGGTTGAAGGCAAAACCCGAGATGACTATGACTGAGTATTTATAAATTAAACAGACACTATAATGAAAATGCTTAATACAGTCTCATAAATGGTAGGAATGTAATATCTGTTCCTGGTTAAGCACCAGTTTGGAAATCCACAAAAAGTCAAAAATATCTTTGTGTCCATTCAGTAAGTGGCTGGTCCTGTATGTGTAAATAGTGCATCCTTGTCAGTTGGCAGGATTCATTAATCTGCCTGTCAACATAATGATATATGCTTGCTTCAAAATAACTTGCTATTGAGTTTCTTTTGGGTGGATGGAGGTATTGGTGAACCTAAGACTGGATTATTTAAGTTTGCTGGGTTGGCGATAGGATTTTTCTGCTTTTGAAGGAATTTCTGTAACAGGGTGTCAAATCTGTGTCCGGATCCACGGTTTGGTGTCGGAGTGCTAAAAAAAGAGAGATGAGCACTGTTTCACTTAGTTCCATTGTTTCTGCAGTTGTTGTGACAGCTAG
This sequence comes from Cyphomyrus plagiostoma, assembly GCA_019775915.2. Taxonomy (NCBI): domain Eukaryota; kingdom Metazoa; phylum Chordata; class Actinopteri; order Osteoglossiformes; family Mormyridae; genus Cyphomyrus; species Cyphomyrus plagiostoma. The sequence continues at coordinate 1,336 of JABFEA020009518.1, read as the reverse complement.
TAATTTAAGTGAGAGGATGTCAGTGTCATTATTGTTTCAATGATTTCACCACCTAACAATTATTGTGCCTTGAGTAATTGTATGTTTCTGCTATTTTGATTCTCGATACAGATGCAATGATGGGGAACAGACTACAACTATATTAGTGGTTCAATTATGTTAATACATGAGAAATGGCCTGGGAGGTTATCAAATAAGTCAAAAAATGTACTTTAAATACCTCACAATTTCGCTGTTTCCAGCTAAACCAAAGAAACACTGATCATATGGTCGAAGGCTCTCTGAATTTATTTTTAGAAGCCCGGATTAAAAAACACCTTTGACACAGGCAATTGATCATTTAGACAGTGTGTAGTATATTAAGTTGAAAAGGCTTGTCTTGGGTGGAAACAAGGGCTATACAACACGTATGCAAAATATGTGGATGTCTGACATATATGACACATCTTTTCCCAGCAGCTATGTATATTTAAGCAGACCCTGTTTCGTATCTGGTAATGTAAGCTTCTGGGACTAGACTTCAGTACCATTTTAATCCCCCCTCCCCCTTTTTAAAGTCCCAATTCTTAGTCAGCATTAGGTGCTTGTTTCATTGAAAGATATTGAGACCAGTGACATCAGTGATTATCAATGATCATGTCCGGAGTTGAGTAATTCAGGTCCAGAGAGTAAAAGTCCAGACCAAGATTTTGTTTCAGCCAACCAGTTGAGCATAAAGAGTCACAGTCAAAGAGTAACTCAACTGGTTGGTTAAAACAAAATCCTGGTCTTGAATTTTACTCTATGGACCCGAATTACCCAGCTCTGACCATGTCAGCCTATGAGAGAGGGGAAAAGATCGCAACCTGGATGAGCAAGATTGGGTGGAAATACACATCCTTACACACCCTTTACACGCATGTATTTGTGTGGTCTGACTCTAAACAAGAAGGTAACAAAGATTAAATTGTTTATAGTTCTGTATGGGATATGGACATCTAGTTATAGAGAAAAGAAATCCTGTATTTCAGTGTTTCCTAACCCAATCCTCTGGGAACGGTCCATGCTTTTGCTCCCTCACAGCTCCCTGCCAGACGGTCCACGTTTATGATACCAACTGGGAGTTGGGAGGGAGCAAAAACGTGGAGTGTCTGGGGGTCTCCAAGGACTGGGTTGGGAAACACTGACATCCTCACCATTGCAGGGCTGTATTAATCACAATTACCGTGGTGGGGTTGAGGGTTAACAGCAGCCCAAGTGGGTATCCCTGCTTCCAAACAGTCACATTTGTGTAGGCTGACCTTGGCCCACTCGTGCGGCTTGGAGACATTTACCATTGCAAAACCCAAAGCATTCC
>JABFEA020009511.1:0-21096 GCA_019775915.2 Cyphomyrus plagiostoma | reverse complement strand
TTAGGGATTTTAAACATACAAGTAGTACCGGCTATGCGTTATTACTTTGGAGCGGTTATTATCTGAAAAGAACGAACCTGCAAATGTCTCAACTGACCAATCAGAATCAAGCATTCCAGAGAGCCGTGTAATAAAAAGACATAGTATGTTCAGTAATACTTGACTTGATGTTAAAAATGTCTAATATTGTATCCCTTTAGTAGTGTGTAAATAAATCTTTTTGGAATGTCGTTAAGTGTGTGAAATGTTGCTAGCAGTACACAGAAAACAAACAGAAGTGAAACACTTGATGGGACACTGGAGTTCCCCTTGAAATGATCGGTTCATTGGCCTCTCTATGTCTATCTCTCGCTCTCTGTCAGAGGGGCAGTCTGACTTTGCTCCTGTGTGGAGAGGGTGGTCTAGTCTGGGCTCTTGAGCAGGTCTTCCAGCATGGCTTTAAGTCCCCACGTCTCTTCAAAAGCGTATTTATCTGGGACTACCTTGGTAAGGGCGCCGCTCCTCACCTGAAGCCAAAGGTGTCTTTCTGTCAGTGATACTCTCACTGCTCATCAGTGTCCCAGGAACATGGAGGCCACCTGATTGACTGTATGTCACTCTACAGAGAAGGCCCAGGGTCACTTTGAGAGCCTGGAGCAGCAGGAGGTGGCAGATGAGAACTGGCGGATGAGGGCGCGAAATTTCTGCCACTTCATGAGAGCCATCAACGGCACCCCCAGGAACATCGGCAAGGATGGAAAGTTCCAGCTGCTTGTGTGTCTGGGGGCCAGGTGGGTTCACCTACAGAGCAGACATGCGGGGATGGGCCTGGTGCGGTGGCTGGGGGGTTTAATGAGCAATGCTTTCCTCACCGGAAAACCTTGTACTCTCCGGCCTCGATCATTTATCACATGGTAATCAGAGAGTGGCTCTTTTCTCTCCACCAGAGATAGCGGAATAATTAGCCTTCCTGTTATTTCCTGTGCCTTGATGTGTCATTGGTGGCTCATGTAGACAAACCTGTTTGTCATCCTTTGCTTGCGTGGAAGGGTGCCAAACTGAGGGGTGGTTCAGAGCCACATCTCAGTCTGAGAGGGAAAAAAGCAGGTAGCAAAGTGACCATAACTGAAGGAAAGAGTGTCTGAAGATATCAGAAGAGCAGCAATCTCTCTTTGTTACAACTTAAATGCTCTTTGATGCAGTACAGTACAACCAAACATTTGCATAGACAGTGCCCACAGAAAGTCTTGGGGCGCTTTGTTAATTCTGTAAAAATGTTGCAAATTGATTGGTTCTGTAACAAAAGACCATTGACCACCAATGCATATATCTTCTACTCAGACATTTTCTTTTTATTAACTGTCATCATTTTTTGACTGACTCATTCAGTTCTGTTCTTGCCATTTTGCTATTATTTGCAAATGTAGGTATTGGCTCGCTAATTATTGTAAACACCAATATTTGGTATTTTATGTTATAGCAAAGGTGTCACTAATTAAAAAGCACCCGATGATGCTTGTCAATGAACTTTTTAAACTCCGAAGATCTCATTTAGAACTGTAATTTAGGTTTCAGTTTATTAGTTCTTGAAATTAATGTTCTACTTAAAAGTTAAAGCTGGTTGTTATTTTCTAATGTGATACATTTTTTGTCCACAAATTAATAAAGTAACGGTCTTTGTTATGAAACCAATACATTTGCAATATTTTTACTGAATTAAACTGGCATCACAAGATTTCCGGTGAGCACTGTATGTGTTGCATCTTGTATTCCGTAGCGCTTTGCTGGATTTTCCACAACCTAACATGACTCATTCTGCCCCACAGAGAGCACCTGCTGCACCACTGGATTGCTCTTCTGGCAGACTGTCCAATCACAGCACATATGTATGAGGACACGGCACTGATAAAAGACCACACACTGGTGAACTCCCTGATTAGAGTCCTTCAGACATTACAGGAATTCAACATCACCCTGGAGGCCTCGCTTGTTAAAGGCATCGGCATTTAGAGCACTCGTAGGATGCAACGTGTCAAGTAAAGGAGAATTTTTACAGACAAATTAAACGTTTTTTAAAATGGTAACAGACGGGAAAAAATGTCTAGTTTATTTAAAGCTACCTTTATGTTTGCCATATAGTAAGTGCAATGAGCCTTTTGAAATGTTATTATTTTTATCCTTGACAATATACTGTTATATATTTCAAATGTTTTCTATTATGACTTGTCATTTTTATTTTGGTGAACACACACCTACTCGTGCTATACTGTATTAATGACAGCTGAATATTTTTTGGATGTTGTGAACTGCTGACAATGGGTATGTTTAAATGGAACGCAATGAACAAAAATGGTTAATATATTTTCAGAAAGGAACAGTATTATTTTAATATGTATGTCAAGTTGCTTGCTCTGTTGTCAATTTTTTTAAATCATAATGCAGAGCTCAAAGCAAATGATGTAGAAGTATGCTTTATAAGTACTAACAATGAGTCAATTTTATATTTAAAAGAGGAAGAACTCATTTTAAAGTTTTATATCTTACAATAGCAATGCACAGACTAGATCGTTCTTGAGAAAGTAACGTCCAAATCTTACATATCATACTTGACCAGCTGAAGAGGCAGCCCCAACCATTTAAGGAAATGTAGCTTGAATCACTGATGCACAATTGTCCCCATAAGAGCAGGAATAAGAACTTAGAAAACTGTACCCACTAACTTTCTACATTAATGCTCTGTTGTGGACATAATAGTGGAAATGCGTGTCTTTTTAGCATTCCTTTGAATACCTCGATATTTATTCACCTTACATCGTACACTCACACTTTCTGCTGGTTATTTGTATGGCTATCTTTTATGTCTTTATTACATTCAGTAAAGCAGTGAAAATGCCAAACTGCAGCACCCCTGGACCACTTTTTGTTGGGGATTCCAGGAATTAAGATTCTGACGCTCAGTGCTCTGAGCATTCTGCTGCATGCAGGACAAAAAAACCCTCTACTTCAGGTGAATAACTTTGTCTGCTGTGCTCTAGTGGCTGCCCAGTTTCACTGTGTTGGCGAGGTTTCATGTGGATGTGGTATGGTTATTATGTAAACTGGTAAGAGTCCACATGCCTTTCTTTGGCCTTTGCTCTTTTCATTTTCTCAATGTCATTATATTTACTGTGACTGTTGTGAATATACACTCAGTGGCCAGTTTATACGACACTGTCTTAGTTACATAAAAAGCTTGCTCCTTGAAATGGCAAGTCGTGTGGGTGCAGCTTCATACACACAGCACAACAATGTTACTATTATCATAAACAACTGAATAGCTAAGATGTATGATCTAAGATATTTTGAAAGTGGTGTGATTGTTGGTGGCTTCTAGTACCTTGGAAGCCGCCACTTTCCTGAGGTTTTTCTCACACTATGAAGAGCGTCTAGAGTTCAATACAATGAAAAATAGATAAATAAGACCCAGTCAGCAGCAGTTCCGTGGGTGAAAACATCTTGTTAATGAGAAAGGTCAGAGAAGAGTGGCCAGACTCATTAAAGCTAACAGAAAGGCCACAGAAATAAAAGCTCAGTGCAACAGTGGTGTGCAGAAAGGCTATTAATGCACAAGTTTCCTATAGTCTGGAGCCAACAGTGAGCCTGCTGCACTACTAGCTGGGTATACCAATTAAAGTGCCTACTGAGTGTATGTTATTGTAGCACATGGTTTCATTGTTAGAATTTTTGTTAAGATGTTAGAGTTATATTTACACTGACAGAAGACAGCTGCATTAATACATGCTCACAGTAGGCCATACCATGCAGTTTGAATTGACATGAGATGTTTGAGATTGTGCCATGATTTTTCTGTTCCGTACTAAAATGGCTCTAGCTTCCCGTCGCGAACCATGTCCTGCTGCTGTGTCTGCTATGCAATTCCCAGGTCACTGGGGGAAAAAATCCACAAAGAAAATTACAGATAGTACCAAGAGAATGGTTGGGTCCGCCTTATGATTTTACTAACAGCCCCATAACAGAATCATGATAAAATTCCTTTACAGAAGCACATGTGGAATTTTCAATTTTCATTCCGACGATGCTTGGATGATACTGGCACTTTGTCTCGCGACATGGCTGGCATGAGCTTCTTGGGATAGGGGGGTGTTTTGATATTTCTTCTTAGCTGTGTTATGTAGTGTAATAAAAGTGGTTAATAGTGTACAGTGTATAATAACAGAACATGTCTGTATGTAAAGTGTATTGTATATTTTTACAAAAAGCAGAACGTAGACTAAAATTACTATTAATGTATATGGGAGATAATTTTCTAGAAGGCTTTCTTCATCATTCTTGTAACTGCTTTGGGATCAGAACTGTACGAGAACCGAAGCCATGTACTGGATCCCCAGGAGTGGTTACATGTGTTACATCTGTCTCATTAATAAAGAATAAACGTTTTGGATCAATAATAGGAAAGTTGTTTTACTTGTTGTGTTCTATTTTATTTTTCCGATTCTCACTGCTATCTATTCCTAAGGTTGGAAACTGTATTGGCAGTGTTAAAATGCCAAATACTAGCGCATATTTTGGTAAATAATGTGTTATTTGCCTCACCTGTAAGCCGCGTTAGACAAAAAAAAATCTGCTAAACAAAAGAGAATCCAGATATATTTCCCTAAGACGTATTTTTCTACGCAATGCATTAATATCTATAACGCAAACAATTCCTTTAAGCATTCAATAATTGCGTCGGTAAAGTTGCTTCACAGAAGTAAACTAACATTTTGTTATAACTGTGAAACTGCATGAAAGATATAAGAAAATATTTAAAGGCGCGTTATGGTTTAATCCTATCTGGGTCTTTCGGTACACCGCGCCAAATTGTGAATGAACCAAACACGCCGCATGCACGTACACAAAATGGTTATCCATAGGGGGGAGGAGTCAAATTCTTGCATACAATGTAAACACAGCAACACTTGCCAGAGCTTGCTGAAAAAATAGTCTCGTCAATTAGGTATTTACAGTCATTTTTGAGCACGTGGTAGAAGAATGATGCACAATTCAGTCATTAGTCACATTTGAAATTAAAATATAATGTGATTGTCGAATAAATAGCTATATCCCTTTCGCGCCATTTCGGAAACCCCGTTTAACAATGGACATTCTACTTGATACTGATTGCTTATGGGTGATGTAGTTCCAAATGCTCTCTGTAACGGTATATTTCCCTGATCTTCTAACTTGTTCACTATCCTACCCAGAATGCAACAATCTTAAATGCCTGCCATTTCGTTCTTTTATTGGCTGGATGTGTGTTCAAACGCAAACGTTAGACTCCTTATATGGTATTTCTGTAATACTACGCTTTGTGTCAATGTTTTTATGTTAATTAAATTCTAATGTCCAGCTGTATTCAGTAGTAGTACGGCATGCGCAGTGTCGCTTTGAGAATAGAAAGGATTCAAAGTTTTTGGTAAGTCGTGTTTTTTCATGTTTGATTGGTTATATATATTATGAATGAGTATTTGAACGTTGTTTTTTTAACTTGAAAATGCATTTAGTCTATATGAAATTAGAGTAAATAAAAGCATGGTGATCATTAACGCACAACAATGGGAGAACGCGCATGGGGAGCGTGGCATGGCAGTAACAAAAACTAAAGCAGCCACGGAGTCCTTTCGCGCTCATACCGAGAAAAAGTTTACATTTCTAAAGTCAGCGTTGTCTTCACATATAATATACGAGCGGGTTATATCCTGTTACACAATCGGAGACTGACTTCGAGTACATCGTTCCTCTTACTAAATTTTCAGTCCGAGTTTATGGTATGCTTCTTATAATCCGACGCACCTCCCCGCGTTTTTGTTGCAATGATTCAAAATATAGCAGCAGCATGTGCTGGCTATTTTTATAACTCCGCAAAATACCTGAGATAACATACTTTTTAATCAACCGTTAAGTCTCGAAAGTTTTGTATATTAGTAAAATAATTTTTGTTATGGTTTGCTTTGATTGTTACATGATGGCGTCAGAAGGCGTTTTGATGGATTTAATTACGGTGCAATGCTAGAGAGGTGCTGCGCCATTAGATGTTTCGTGTACCTATTTTTCCATTACCTTTTAGCACTACATTAAGCAGGTTTTATTTATATTTGCCGTATTTTCGCCGAAGTGTTTGCTTTTTAAATTAGCTGATGCTACTTTCAGTTTCGTAACTGAGATACGGTATACCAGTACCGCACTTTCCTAAACGAGTTTTATTTTAATCAGCAAAATACATTTCGGTTGAGAAACCCGGAATGTTTAACTGTAAATGTAAAAATTGGGATCTTTCAGAAGTGCGGAGTAGTGTCTGTGGTGGGAGTTATTTTTTTCCTCTTTGGTGCATTTATGCAAGTAGCTGACGAGGTCGCTGAAATAACAGTTTGTTGAAGATTAGCACGTTGAATATCTTGATTTTCGTTCTTCGTAGTTTGCTAAATTTAACCGACAAAACTGCAGAAAGAAACGCTTCACGTTCGGTCGGTGGCCGCCCCCTTCGCACGTGCGCCGCATTTCCTGCATCGCTGTTGTCCGCGGTTTATTAATCTATTTATATTTGTTTTCTATTATCTTTATTTTTTTACACAGTTTGAGCAGAGGTCGACAACTCCCTGACGAACTTTGAAAATGTTCGGTTTTCATAAATCGAAGATCTATCGGAGTCACGAAGGGTGTTGTATTTGTAAAACCAAGTCGTCAAGCTCCCGCTTTACCGACAGCAGCCGATACGAGGAAAACTTCAGACTCTGTTTTGGGTAAGTTAAACAATGTGCAGCCCAATTTTATTGTAATTAATACTTCAGCATTTTTACTTTGTTTTTAATGCTAAGCTGTATCATATATTAATTAGGTATTATGTAATTGAGTTGTCTTAATGAACATAATAGACACTGTAAATAAGGAATTTGTAAATTCTCTTTATAGACTAGCAGAGGATCGCGTTGGAGACATCTGCAATGCCTGTGTCTTATTGGTGAAAAGGTGGAAAAAACTGCCGCTTGGATCTAAAAAGAACTGGAACCACGTTAGTCATCATCATTTCTATATATATGAAGTATATTTAAAAGAATTATTCTTAATTTAAAATCAAAAAAATTATTTTCAGCGACAGTTTACAGAGCAGCTATTCAACATACTTTAGTCCTGATTAAATAGAAATGAATCTAGTGTATTTTAATTTCTGCGTTTTGACGCAGAGAGTCTGTCTGGTTCTAACTTTCATTAGGTGGTAGATGCAAGGGCTGGGCCTGGATTTAAGCTGACCAAACCGAAGAAGGAGAAAAGCAGGGAGGCAAAAAAGAAAAGCAAGCTGAAGAGACTCCACAAATTTAAAAGACAGAGTGAGTTGCAGTTTTGCAAAATGAAAGGTGTGTCAGTTGTTTATGTTGCAGTGATTATTCAATTTGGTTTTACTTGTCCATAATCATAGTATATTTATTACTTGCCAAAAAAAATCTGTCCCATATTATGTATCTAGATGTCAGTTTACAATATATTTTAATTCAAAATAATGAATGTAAACTCTCCTGAAATATACTGATCAGCACTGTCTTGGCCCGTAGATTCCGATGCCCATAGCACCACCTCCAGTGTGTCTCCTCCACAGTCGCCCAGCTACAGCAATCAATCCGATGACGGCTCAGATGTTGAATCGAAGCAGAGGCGTGCCTCACCATCCTCCTTCTCCTTCCTCGACCTTTCCTACTGGAAGAGGTGCAGTTCTTACATTCATATGCAGTTTGCCCTCTTCTGTAGGAGCGGAATGGAGGGAAACTTGATGGATGCTGAAATACTGTTGTTTTTGTGTCTTGAGATTTTTGTTTGTCACATAAGCCAAAACAAGTATATTATTAATGGAAATTGCCCTAATACTATACCCTCATGTTGAGAAATTATAGATTGTGTCAAGGCCCTGGATGAACACCATGGCCAAATCAGATGGACATTTTGATGGAATTACAATTTTTTTTTTCTTTTTACTATGAATATGGTATTTTAAAAACATAGTGTACATGTTTTGATCCAGGGAGAAAAACTGTTTTGCCCTGGACACGTTTGTCTGTGTATTGGCAGGTCGATGATCCCTGGCCGGGGTGCTGTGCTTGGGCTCTCGGTGTATTATTAAATCGTTGATTACATACAGTGCAATTGGCACAAGGTTGAATCCTGAATTTGTCACCTTCATGTTAAGCCTTTTCTTTCTTGCAGACAAAAGGTGTGCTGTGGGATCATCTACAAAGGTCGCTTTGGAGAAGTCATCATTGACCCGCGCTTCTTCAAGCCCTGTTGTAGCTCCAAGAAGCAGGAGACTCTCCTGCCCGCACAGGAGGCACATCTTTCTACTTCTCCTCCAGTTTCTCTAGCAGAGGAGGACCTGAAGGGGACCTGGTGATGGCCCACATGCTCTGCCCCCTCAGAGTGTCATTGGCTCCTCTTAGCTTTGTCTCCAGTGGCAGACTCGACCTCCACAATTCCCTTAGTAGTTTACTGTATAGCTGTTAGACAGGTAGACAGTGTCCCAGTTTTTTTAAAAAAATTTATTTTGAATATTTCTTTTTTGTATAAAAATGAATTTCCCTATCTTTTTTAAGAAAATGAAAAATAAAAAAAGCCGCTTTACGGTCAGGGCATTAGTTATATTTATAGTTTCAGGAAATATGATTATTACTTTTTTTTTTCCCTTTCGTCCAGAAGCAAACGTGGGTTTTTATATATTCAAACTGTGAACTCATCCCATTTTATCAGTGCCAGTTTGTAAATACGGTTATGTTTTAATGGTTTTTGCTTTTGGTTCTTTTGTCCTTTTTGGCTAAAAGGAAGCTTATTTCCTTTATTAATATGCATAGATTAACAGTATACATCATTTCATCGCAGTGATGGGTTCTTATTTATGGCATTTTGTGGCAACTACTTATTTTGCATATTTTAGGCACAGACCAAATTACTGATGTTTTGTGTGTTTAATAGGTCCATTCCAGGTGTCTGGGGAAAAATATGAAGTTCAGGGCAGTTTTTTTTTTTTTTCTTTTAAACCCCAGATGCCTTTCAAAATTATGAATTCTTTCCTGCAATGCTGATCCTAGATCAGTTATCAGAAATTGTTCGGAAGTTGGTCAGTTTTAATAAATATGCAATAGAAGTATGGAAGATGTTTGACACCCAGGTTTGTACGGTATCACCTTGCAGTAGATGAGTTTGGCCCCATTTTGCCTGTCTATTGAAACATATTTATTCAGACAGTTGACGTATCCAAACTTTCGTTGTGTGTACGTACATCTATCTAAATGCGCCTAGTCTCAGTCTGTAAAGCTATATCCCATGGTTTCCTAACAAGGTACCTCTAAGTATTTGCTCTTTATGCCTATATTCTGTCAGGCTTGTATGCCCTTGTAAGAAATTGAGGCATTTTGAGCAGTATGATTCCATTAGTCCCCTCCCCCTTACTGGTTAGAGGTCTGCAGCATAGTCCTTTACACAGTGTAGAAGCTAAGATACTTGAGTATTATGGTTTGTTTATATGCTTTAACCCATGTGAAGCACCTGAGCGCTGATGTCAGGAAGGATTGTAACCTGTATAATCAGCTCCCTTGTTAATGCTGTCTGAGAAACTCCTTCACGGTTTGCCATTATTCAGGTTATTTGTAACAAAAAAATTACAAATGAAATCTATGCAGACGTTTTGAATGTGTGAAATCATGTTGAATTAAAGAGCCAACTAACATCAGGCTAAGAAAATTCCCGTTTTTCCTGTGAGCTTTCAAAGACTTCCTACAGTTCTGTGGGTTTTCATCAAAGCTGATTATGCTGTGGTTTCTTTTTACGCTTAACACACCTTACAAACTTTAAAACTCCCTGTCTTGTGACTTCATGTGTTCCTCAGGAATTAAATGGGCCTTGTAAACTGTTTGATTTGAATTAAACGTCTCAAACGTAAAAATAAATTCCACTGCAATTTCTAGAGAGCGTTGTCAAAATATTTTTGCCTTTTTGTACGGAACATGTAACAATGTCCACTACTTCTTCCCACATTTTTCTTATTGACCGCAACCATATGGAATTCTGCAACTAACTAGTATCTACAATAGTAAATTAATCTATTGGCACACTTCTATTACGAATCTGCATCAAGCTATGTTCTTCTGATTTAAAGTAATGTTAGTCAAGGCCTGGTTTTGTGATAATGTCTCACTAATGTTCCTTCTCACTAGTGGTTTGGATAATTTTACCAGCATTAAATATTGGCGCATTTCTTGAGCGATAACATCTGGATGAAGTTTAACACCAAATGTAGGAATATCACTGATTTAGATTTAAAGTAAACTAATGTTATTTTTAGACTCAAAAGAAAATGTGCTTTTTTTTTTTTTAAGAAAAATCATTCCGTTGTAGTTTCCATTGTGAACATTGAGATTTCTGCTATAATTTATATTTATTTATTTAAAAAAATAAACATTCCCGATGCTGTAAAACTTTTTGTTGACTTTTTGGGAGTTAGACAGGATGCTATTTTATACATTTCATCTGTAGTTTGTGCTTTAATAAAATATTAAAATAATTACCTTCTGTTTAATATCACAGATAAATGCCCAAAAAATATGCTATTTTTAGTAGATCAGTATTCATTGGTAGTACAGTACTCAGTTTAGTAATGGCAATTCTTCTGCACGTTCAGGCCTATGCGTTCTGAATATGTGAGCAAAACACATGCAATGTTAAATACATAAATGATGTTCTCGTTGTAAATATGCAATTATCCCTGCTTCGTTTTCTACCGAATTGCATTAAATGTGCAAGTGTTTTAGTGGACTTCTTGTGGTTATACATGCCATTAAATTGTGAAAACAAAGCAAAATGTTTGTAAAATACAATCATAAACTCATACAGGCAACAAGGTAGCTCGGTGGATAACACCTTTGGTATTGGGGATGTGAGACGGACTGTTGCTCATGTAGTGGGGATTTTCTGCCCCAGTATGGTCCCTCCCCGCAGATTTATCCCGATTTTCTACCTGTCCTCAAGATGTAAGATTTATCCCAATAAACTGCCTATTTCCTGCATCTGGACAATTCTATCGTCAGGCATATTTTACAATCCAACGCAGAGGTGTCAAACTCCAGTCCTGGGGGGCCGCAGCCCTGTGTAGCTTAGTTCTTTCCCTGTTCCACCACAAATTATTTAGCTTATGAGCTCTGTGGTAATTAGCATAAGGAGTTGAATCAGGTGTGTTCAATGAAGGTAAACCAAAAACTGTGTAGGGCTCCAACCCTCCAGGACTGGAGTTTGACAGCCCTGATCTAACGTACAAGCGCCCAGAAGATTGGTGGATGGATGAATTAATACCTCAAATATACTGTAACTTCAGTATAACCAATACGATCAACACAGTGGCAAGAATTATAACCGTACGCATGTTACAAGAAAACAGTTGGACTTTTAAAAGGTTCCTGTTTTATGACAAAATACGCAGCGTGATTACCATTTACTTACGCTGAAAACTGACTCATCCTTTGATGTTTCGTCAAATTGCCACAGCGTGGCGCCATCGCCCAACGTAAGAAGAAGTCTATGGACTTTTTCAGAGGCGCTTCATAGCATTTTGTTGCGACGCAGTGGTTGACTCGTCTATGTTACTATTGTAGGGCAACTAAAAAATGACCCACGATTGCTTGCACGTCCTTTTCCTTTTAAAACTTTAAAATTTTGGTCAGTGTACTTTAATCTCTCATATTTGAATACTTGAATTCCAACTTGAGAAATATCGACTTTACTTGTTAGAGGCACACAAGCGTGGCTTTAAAACAGTGCTAAAGGGATTAAGATATTAAATACACAGGCCAAACTCAACCTGTAAATCACAACTGGTGTTAATATACAAATAAAAACAAGCAACGTGATATAATTATAAAATACTGTTGTTCAGAAACATTCAGAAAAATAGAAACATTCCCTTTTCAAAAGACTTTCCCAGAACTTCGACCCCTTTGAAGACAAATGAAAGGAAGTGCGCGCTTATCGTCGATTTAATCTGGCTGGTTAACGCTACAAGAAAATAACACTTTTTGAGCACTAGTCATTGTTAAGTAATGAAAATAACAAATAAATAAATGAAATCGCCATTACACAAATTTCACAAAATCAGTAGTATGTGAAACCCCAAGAAAAACAGCACTAATCATTAATACCTACATAATACTTCATGAAGGAGGCCTAGATCAAATCATACTTGCGTCAAGATTGGCCCCAAAGAGTCGGTAGGGTAACTATAATGCCTACGGTACTAAGCGACCCCCCCCCCCCAGTTCACACACACACCGACACACATTCTTCTTCCTCTCAAACCCTCGTTAACTTAAGTCGCTTGACAGGGTAGGATGAAAATGAGGCAGAGACTTCGTTAACTCCTCAGTGTGAGCGCGTCCGTACCGAGACACCGCCACACGGGACCCTATCACTATGGGAGCTATTTGTACTGCGATTGACTTTTGTTTGTTTTTGCTCTTGTTAAATACTCACCAAAGTGTCGCACTTGGAAAGATTCGAGGTAAGTCGTCGCACATTACCAGTCTGCTCTGTTCATTCACCCGATTGCTGTTTCTTTCCTTTTTTATTATGCCCTTAATTTAATTTTATGCAGTTATTTTCGATTAAATATTCAAAATACACTATCATATTATTTATGTAGTTATGTGTCTGCATTTATTATGCTCTGCATTTTGCATTTTCGGCCTTCAGAAATATAATTTGAAAACAAATATAATCGTTTCTTTTGTTTGTGAAGTTTTTAAATATCGAACAGCAAACTAAAATAGGACTAATAAGTACACGAGATAAACTTTTAAATATCTGTTGTGTAAGATGTTTCGCATCATTTTTGAAACAGTTGTTAAACGGACTATGTTTAAATGATCTAGCCTATGAATGGTGGAGCTACTGTATAATTAAACGAATGTCACAGCTTGTCATACGTATTCATATAGAAAATGTTCGCGGTTTTAATCATTACAAATACAGACCGATGCCTGGAAGGAAGGAATGTGTGCCACATTGACGCTGTTTGTCAGAATACACCGGCTTCGTACAAATGCACGTGTAAAGCGGGATTTACAGGGGACGGGACACAATGCGAAGGTAAACGCCAGTCAATTAGCATTGCTTACCAAAATTAAAAATTGTGAAGATCGCAGTGTTGCCTCAATATTATAATGAACTGTTAACATTTAATTTCGCGTTTGATAAATCTTCTGAACGTTTATAATGCCATATTCCTTGCTGGCAAACGCTTTTATATGTTTATATGGATTATATTGCTTTGTTTATAATTTTTATAATATACATTATTCATAAAATTTGTGTCATTTTCTTAGACATTGATGAATGCGATATCGAGTACAACGGCGGCTGTGTGCACGAATGCAACAACATACCGGGCAACTACCGGTGCACGTGCCACGACGGATTCATGTTGGCACATGATGGACATAACTGTCTAGGTGAGACGCACTTAATATGCATTATGGTATAGAAATCTGGTAATGCCCGATTCGGTCTGCCAGATCCCCACGATGCAAGATGCACGTTTTTACAGTATTGTGGTGTATTTTTTCTGGAGAACTGCAATTTTCATTATCCCTAAATAAATAAATGACTGAACACGGTTGATACTTACAAAGTTCATAACAAAAGAATATTTTTTAAGGTAACAGTCCACAGGACGTCAAGAAATACATGTTTATTTAGAAAATTTTCTTGAAATTTTATATTCCAGATGAAAAATCGATTGCTTCTTATAGAAATCCTTATGAAATACCTATAATTAGCTAATTTGCTGCAAATCTTACAAAACAACAAAAGTTGAATTGCTGTTTTTGAATACTTGTACAATAAAGAACATTAGAAATTCAAACACCATCCATATATAATGCTGCGATTGCTTTAACTGATTTTTAGATATATTTCTACCAGTATTCCCAGCTACATGGGGTCTCAGTCTTTTGGCTGAATGCAGCTCTCTGAAGGTGTCTCTCTTTCTAGATGTGGATGAGTGTATATTCAACAATGGCGGCTGTCAGCAGCAGTGTGTCAACACCATGGGCAGCTATGAGTGCCGCTGTACGCAGGGCTTCTTCCTCAGCGATAACCAGCACACCTGCATCCACCGCTCTGTAGGTGGGTCTCCAGCCGGCTGTCACCCACGGCCCTGCCTCGGCGTTGCCCGGGGAGATGATGTCCTCTGCGGCTGCTCCAGCATAGATTTGAAATCATCTCTGTGCAGCACGTGCTTTCATTAAGAAGTGAATAGAACATATCTAATGAAATGTCAGACAAGAGGCCGGTTCAACGATTCGATCGCAAACGGCGCCGCTGAAATTAAACTGTTGCCCGGAGTATCTGGGACGGCTCGGGATGCGGCCGTTTGCCAGCGTCAGGGCCTCCGTGGAGATTTACGGAGCTAATTTGTAAACGCTCACATATAAGTGTGTGATTGACACCACAATGGAGATGACGGCTTTTAAGTTGGGTTGCCTTTTTCTGGTATTATCTATAGTAGCCCGGCCCCAAAAGACTCACGCTGTGGGAAAAGAAGATTCAGGTCCCTGGGAACAAAAACAAGTTAATAACTGCGGACCTCAGGCCTTTGTGAGCAATGTCATAGATGAGAATAAAGCACTTTTTTTCACGTGTCCGATGGTTTCTCATCCGCGTGTATTGTTGTGTAACTCTCTCTTGGTTAGTTTAGCTGAAGGCGTGCAGCCCTTCTTGCCGTATATGGCTATGCAGCGGCAGCAGTCTTTCATACCACAGGTAAAGAGTGCCAGTTCTTCACAGCAGCCTACAAAACTAATGTGACATCAAAGCTGGAGGTTCATCTTCACCGCTGACCCAATCCATGCAAGCCAATGACGAGGGTGATTTTAAGGCCTCAAATCTGACCCCGTTTGTGGTTTAAAAACAAAGGCAGCCGAGCCACTGCAGCTCGCATTCTGAAAAGACGGGCCGACTCGGAGTATCTCGGGGCTGCATAAAGGAAGGTATCTCACCACTGGCTTGGCAAACAAACGTGAGAGGGACCCTGAAGGGTGTCCTGTAAAGTAAAGCTCTTAAGCATTTCAAGTCGACATTAGCTGGAGAGCCATTTAGAGTGGGGCACCTCCCCCACGTTTGTTTCTGTACTTCTGAAACCTCATGCCTCAGAGGGAAACCTTTTGCTCTCCCCACAGATGGGTCCAACCCTTTGTCCCTTGCGATTTGCTGCTCTTACCCCCCGAACCCCCTTTGATATGCTTGAATAACGCTCCTTCGGCCTGCCTCATTTAGCCCGTGTGTCTGACCGGTCTGCCGCATTCATGCGTTGGGTGCAAAGCCCTGCTCTGTGGCTGGGGCGGGGTCCACTCACGCTCCGTCGAGTGGCGTCAAGCCCGGGACAAAAATGGGAATCCTGTCACGATGTTTTCCTTCTCAAGGGAGACCTTTATGAAAACTTACACTGGGCATAACAGCTGCACATGAAGTGTTTCTGATTACTGGTTCATAGATAATGGGTTTTAAGGAATGCTTAGGAGACATCTCTTTATGTATACATATAGATCAGAGGCATGGTTTGTGATTCTCTGTTGTGGAAAGAGGCATTTGATGGATGATGTGTCATGAATTTATGTCCAGTTTCTCTGCCCCCTTTAGACAGTCGCATGTAATGTACCCATCTTCCATAATCTCTCACTCAGCGTTGGAGTTCTAGGAAGCGTAGGGCGAACGTCAGGGAAACAGCCGGAATGGGATGCAAATCCTATAATATATGAGCATAATTCTTCCACGCTGATGAAACAAGCCGCAATCGTGCAGATCCTTGGAAAAAGTGCATTTTACATGAGAATCTTCTAGAAGCGGATTCTATGGCGGTTAAGAAGCTGGACCCTTTATCACATGTTGGTATTACAGGGCTGTGGGCTGATTTGTACAGAGGGAATGTACTTAGCCTGAATTCCACACTTGTGCACAGTGAGTGAGTTTTGATTCTTGTGTCTCTTAACATCTGCAAAGTTTCTAGAATATGGTGGATCATCTCTCTATGTGTCGTTAGTTGCGATCACTCGGGGCTATGGCCCTGAGTATTTTAAGCCTGTCCCCAAGTATGAGTTTTTAGCCCCGGTGCCTATTATCTTCCCTAAAAAAACAAAAATAGTCCAGCCCCAGGTAAACTTGACTTAGCCCCTGATCTTTTCAATAGCTAGAAACTCCCCTCCCCTGACTTCGCTGTTATGGTGTCTTACTGCTTGGATCTGCTGCTTTATGCTGTTGCATGATGCTGACCCTCTTTGTTTCCCTTCTCTCACCAGAGGGGCTTAGCTGCATGAATAAGGACCATGGCTGTGCCCACATTTGCAAGGAGACACCCAAAGGGGGCGCGTCCTGTGAGTGCCGGCCTGGCTTCGAGCTGGCCAAGAACCAGAGGGGCTGCACATGTACGTGCCTTCATTCTGCTCACAACGTCTACGGATGGCTCAGTTTAAATGCATTCCCCTATCAGGAGAAAGGGCTGAGACTTTTCACAAACCTATATGCCTTGTGTGTTCTTGCCCAGTAACCTGTAACCATGGAAATGGAGGGTGCCAGCACATATGTGAGGATACAGAGCAAGGGCCTATATGCAGGTGTCATATGAGGTACGCCCTGCACTCTGATGGGAGATCCTGTGTAGGTAAGAAGAACTTCATAACAGAAAGGGTAATCCCTGCATAAAATGGATGAGTGATGCTTGGGGCCATTTATTAAAATGTATGACAGCATAATTGTACTTTGGAAAACCAATTGACCAGGTGAAACCATTGAGAGTTTGATGGTCCCAAATAATTTTTCAATCCATCTATAGTTACTGTATTACATATTATAGTGTATAGTACTACTGTAGTATATACTATGTTGTACACCACTACTATACTATACTATACTATACTGTTAAATACTATTAATACTATTGTACTATATACTGGGGTGGGGGCAATATGACCAAAATGTCATATTGCAATGTTTTTAGTTAGATTCATGATTCACGATATACATCATATATATTTGTTTTTGCTTGCAAATTGAAATCTGTGTAGTAATGACTGTCGTAACCAGCAATTCTGTCCTTACTAGGACCTCAGCTTGTAGTACTATTATAATAAACTTCATTAATTATTAAGGTATGTTAAATAGTGTACATATAAAACAAAGAAATGCTTTACAACAACAGCTGTAAAAAATGTAATGCTGAAGTGTTAAAAGTTGTGAGTACAAAAGAACATTAATTTCTGCAACTCAGTTATAGCAAATGCAAACAAATAATAATAATTTAATGAAGTTACTTCTTTTGCCGTCTGCTATATGAACAGTATCTTTGCAGAGTTTATACATTACAGTTGATTGATCCACATTGGATTTTGCAATTCCAAACCATTCCCATAGAATCAAAATAGAACCTTTTTTGGAACCCATGTGAAGCTCTGCCTAGCTGCACTTATGTCAATAGACTTCTCAACAATACATTTGTCTGTAATGTGATATTGCCTCACTTGTACGTCACTTTAGAGAAAAGTGTCTAACGAATAAAATTAAATGTAAGCGTGGTGCTATATCCTCCTGTGACCCGAGGGAAAAAGTGTCTTTCAATCGTAGGTTATTTGTCTTTGGAGGAAATAAGACATTTTACAATTTAGATTTTTTCAAATTTATTCTTGTTTTTAATTTCACAGCATGTCCTCTTTAGTATACAACAGGAATAAATACGTTTCCTTACATCAGTGAAAAGATAAATGCAAAAATAAAATGTCCACTACAATGTGCATAAATGAACGGGTGGGGCCTCAGGAGGATATCACGATTCTTTGATATCTCTGAAATTCTTCTCATGGATAATTAAAAATTATCGTTGTGTCTCCCGCCACTACCAGATACTATCATCCATTTCTGGTTACACCCCCATTGAAAGAAAACCTTAATATTTTCCTTGGTCATGTCAGTGGTGTCCCCTGGACCTCCCCCTTCTGGGCAGAGCACCTCGCTCCAGTGCCTCATTCTGCACCTTCTTTTCTGTCCCCTGCCAGCAGCTTGATAGCAATCAGGCAGTATGGAGCCTTGTGGCTTTGTCTGTGCGTGTAGTGCCTGTCTGGCCCTGCGATTATTTGCTCTCTGTCTCCAAATACATCTCAAATCATATGCGTATTTCACTGATACAGACCCTATCAGTAGCTGCTGCTTTATCTGACATAAGCACAATGTCAACTGTGCGGCATAAGCGTAAACAGGCCTTTGTTACTCTGAGACGCGCAGGCGGGCAGATAGTGAATCTGTGTGTTTCTCTCCAGAGTTTGCCCATAGTCGCTTCCTTCAGCCCCTCTCTTCAATGGCATCATAGTCAAGGTGTCTGGCGATTGTTTTCTGTGGAGCAGAATATGTGCCAATGTCTTTGTCAGGAATGATTGTTAGAAATATGCTTGTTTTCTTGTTTTGTCCATTTCGCCCTCGTTGCGTAATAGCAGCAGAAGGCTGTCATGCTGTCATCTTTTTTTTTTTTACCTGACTGTGCCCGGATTGGAGGGCTGCACGTACGGCCAATAGCACAAGCGATCCTGCCAGCGTCTGTGGACAGGAGTGAGGGCTGCCTGTTTTTCTTGTCCGTCCGCTGATGTCATGCTGTCGGCCGCTTGCCCCTGTCTTCTTGCCACAGAGCGGGACGAGTCCCTGGCAGAAGGCTCCGAGCACAACGCCACGCTCCTGGCCGAAGTGGACAAGCGGGTGAAGCGACGGCTGCTCATGGGTAATTTAATGCTCCTCTGGCTGCCTATGGGTGCTACTTCTCAGTATAATGTGCTACTGGAAACAGCCCTTTGTTTCACTGGCTGCTTTTTCTATTTATACCTACAAAATGATCACAGAGTGGGCAATGCCGTCGATTTCCACAAGCCCGTTTTTGCAGATAAGTTCTCTGTTAAGTTATTGTTAGGTCATAAGCAATATAAACAGATTCATTCCGACCAGCAAAACAAACACTTAATCAGTTTGTGTCAGTCTGTCTAATAATGTTATAATAATGTTTATTGCATTTGATTTTGACATAAATAAATTATACACATTATATTCTAGAGATATTAGTTGAATTAGCAAATTTATTTAATCATTTGTGAGTGAAATAAATTGGTGTTAAACTTCAGCTATTCAGCTGCTTAATAATTTTTAAGACTCAGAATTAAGTAATAATGGATTCAATATTTGGAATTAATTTATTTTAAGGAGGAACAAAATAAATGTTATTTTTTGAAGTGTTTCTCAGCTAAAAAAACTGATTTAATAAAAAATGTAAGTCCACAGGTATTGAATTTATTGCAAAGTGATTAAAAAAATTCATAAATCTATTTGTGCAATTGATAGTTCAGATAATGAAGCTGAGTTCAGTGCTAAACTGGAACGAAACCAGGGTAGAGTATTACCATCAGGACAGAGCAGAGTACCACTGTTCTATAGATCCATCGTAATATTTATGGATGTGGTTATAAATCTGTGCTTTAAACTTCACAACGTTTCATGAACGCCTTTCTGAAATATTTTTGCTTAATTATATAGCTTTGTAGACAGAAAATAATAGCTTTCATTCTGATCTTTGTGTTTTTCAGCAGAATTTCAGACTTCTAAGGATCTTTAAGTCAGACCAAAGAAATTAACTGCAAATGGACCACTTATAAAATTACTGGCTTGGTAATGCAAAAAAAATGGTAGATGCAGTGACACCATGAGAAATATCTAAAACCGTCTAAGCTGCCAAAGACTGATCATTTTTAACTTGAAAGCATTTTAGCTTTATAAGCCTAGATGTCTTTCCAAAAACCTCTCTAACACAATATGTAACATTGTCTTCATTACTTAAGCCTGTCTTACTTCCTCAAACGGTGAATGTCTCTGTGAGCGCAGGTCCTGCACACAGTGTAATGTCCCTGTGAAAGATCTGCACACAGTGTAATGTCCCTGTGAAAGATCTGCACACAGTGTAATGTCCCTGTGAAAGATCAGAGTTCAATAAGAAATGAATGATGCTAAGAAAGCAGGTTAAGAGTTGAGGCTCAAAGAGCACAGGTAGTGATGTTAGTATTATCATCCATCCATCCACCCATTCATCTTCTAACCACTTATCTGGGTCAGGCTGGGGCGTACCTTGGACAGGATGCCAGTCCATAGCAGGGACATACGTACTCACATACAACTAGCAAAACCAGGTAGTTTGGACTGTGGGAGGGAACCTGACTACCTAATGGAATCAAACATGGCCTTAAAAGCTGTGCAGTTATTATTATTATTATTATTATTGTTGTTGTTGTTGTTGTATGAAGTGAGTGGATTTCACCAACATTGAATCTTCCTGCCCACCAATCAGTAGGTCTTCATCTCTATCTGAGGCCGTTTTTTGGCTCATTCTGCCGCTGTGACTTTGACAGGCCCATTGAGGCGCCTCCCTGTCACACGTGTCCTTTCAGAAACCTGCGCTGTGAACAACGGCGGCTGTGACTGCACCTGCAAGGACACGTCCACTGGGGTCCGCTGCAGCTGTCCGGTGGGCTTCACCCTGCAGCCCGACGGAAAGACATGCAAAGGTTGGGCGTTGGGATGTGGCCTGCGTGTGGGGGTGGATGTTTAAGATTAACCATGCTGTTATTTAGTGAACTTTGTAAGTAACTATTAATTATTATTATTTGTAAGCATTGGTTTTGACATTAATCTGAATCATGAGAAATTTATCTTCGCATGTTCAGGCTCCTCCACTGGAAAGGGAACATTTACCCATAATCCTTTATCCATTTTACCCATAATCCTTTGCCTCAGACATAGACGAATGCACTGTCCACAACGGCGGCTGCCAGCAGTTCTGCCGGAACACCATAGGCAGCTTCGAGTGCAGCTGTAGGAAAGGCTTTAAGCTCCTCACCGATGAGCGCTCTTGCCAGGGTAAGGCTGCTTGGCTTCTTTGTGTCTCTGCTGGGGGCCGGGGGGGGGGGGGGTGGGGTTGCTATGAAGAACACCTACAAAAAAAACAGTGGCGACGTGGGGGATTCCAGTGAGGATCTT
>JABFEA020009329.1:4393-21179 GCA_019775915.2 Cyphomyrus plagiostoma | reverse complement strand
ATATACACACACACACACACATAAATATATATTTTCAATCAATTATTTGGTAGATTCAAAGCCACTGTATTTTGGGATAGAACTATTACAAATATTTTTGTTTTGCTATTTCTTTCTCAACATTAAACTCCTTCAAAGTGCTTGATATTTTATTACACAAAAAAGGCCAATATATTGCTCAGTTTTCAAAACATTTATTATAATACATGTGATTAAATAAGCATTTATAGGCTTAATAGAAATGTATTAATACTTAAATTGCCCTGCATCACCCCTAGTCTTCTTAACAATTATTTTTGATTAATAAACAAATCAATATGCCTCAGTGGCTCTGGACAGCAGGACATCTACAGCAGGTCTTAGTTAACTGCCGACAATTCCTGTGCTATTCGCTAATGAGAGTATTTGGGACAAAAAAAAATATCTGTTTTTCAGTTTATAATAATGGACACTGAACGAAACAGGTACAGTTTAGGAAGTTAGGATGTGTTTTTGTGGTCAGATAGACTTAGCACTAATTCTGTCTGTAGACATTGTGAAGAGGTCTGGGGCCGTGTGGTTTCAGAAACAGGAAAAACTACAGACAAATGCAGGTAGGTTCTTAATAATAGTACTGAGAAATGGAAATGGAAAAAAAGAGACACCACGGTACACAAACAGATCTGGCCTGAAAGGGCAGCAGCCTTATTTCCTGACTGTGGAGCCCATTTTTAGTTTACTCTAACAAATGGAGACCTGGTGAGAATTTTTCTCTTTTGTAATTCCCACTAATAAATCTCGCTCATCCAGTGTTCTAGAAATGGTTGCTCTTTGTCACAGACACCATGCTAGCCATCTCAAATGGTGTCAAAACAACCTAATGATTCAAACATTATGGTTTCCTTTTAAAAGTCACATGTTCGAATCTGCAACACACATCGTTTCATGTCAAAGGACAGATGGACCATCGGAGGCAGTTAAAGTGAGAACTCTACTTGTGGTGAGAGAAGACAATTCATGGAGAACAACAGAAGTAGGAAAGCAAAGCTGCCAATTCCCGTTTTGGACAATTACGTGAGGCAGAGACAAGAAACATATGGAAATAACATCAAAATGACAACACCCACAAATAGAAACGAAACAAAAAATTACTTCTGACTGCTTACCTTTGTCCACTAATTGCATAGAAAAAAATTTAAATAATGATTAGAGAAATTTGTCACATGATTGAAATATCCACTGTGACTTTCAGTTTTGTGTAACAATATTATTAAAAATATATTGCCGGTTCCCAGCCATACTATGTCTAAATCTTGACTTGTTCTTTCCCTTTACAAAAGCACATGAGCCGACATGCTGCATGTACAGTCTGCCTTTCCAATCATCTAGAGCATGCGTTTACCACTGAAATTGGCCATGCTTACCTAGCTCCTCGAGTTCAGAGGTCATTGACTTAGAGCGCATGGACAAGGCAGTGGTCGGTGCCCTCTTTGGAGGTGGAGGTGCTTCAACAATAGATCAGAGACAAAGGAAAGGGTGGGAAATTTGGATTTAATAGACTGAGGTGTATCAATCAGCACAAAATCCAGAAGCAATGCAGCTCTTGGACTTTTCCATGTAACACCTCAGACCAGAGCTCCTAAACAGGACTGAACCCTGAAGGAGAAAAATCAATGAATTTGAACAAGAAATGCAGAAGGTTTTGGGACTGATGGGTTAATACAGGGATCCACTGCTATGTACTTTTGCAACTGATTTCTAGAGTCTTATGCCATGTTCAGGATAATGAGCTTAGCTCCACCCAGTCCCAGAGCCACTAGTGGCCTGTAGCAGCGCAGTGAAGGCACAGAAGTGTTCAAAATGCTGGGTCCTGTTAGCTTCCTGCTCAAGGAGGAGGGCCCAAGCTGGACACCAGCAAGACGAGGGCCTGCTCCCAACAGGCTGTGCTGGCACGGGGAGCTGGCACAGGCTGGCATCAGGAGCTCTGGCAGTGGCTCCAGCAGATTTCCCCCCAGCAAGAGCCAGGCTTTGCCTCCAAAACCCCCCTGTTCCTTTACACTGGGATCTCATCCAAGGCACTCGGGGAAGACAGCAAGCCATGCACAGCTTTTATCACGCATCTGTGTCATTACCATGCCCATGAAATGAGCTAAATGACTAGCGTGGGGGCCTGGGACAGCCCCTGTGTCCCAGCTGATTAGGTGGTCATTCAGTCGGCCTCAATGTGCTGCAATGGACAAAAGGATAAACAAAGCGGGTGGATAGAGGAAGGCAGCAGTCCTCCTGCCCTTTCACTGCACAAGGGAAGGCATTAGGATATGGGGAAAGCCAGCATGACTCCATGCCACAGGTTTACCTTTTTTCCGAGCCGTGTCCTCAGGGTCCAGATTCCGGCTCACCGTTACCACTTTTATAACCAGGTGGTTGCCCCCTTGCCTGATCATGTTGACAACTTGCCTGTGGCCGACTTTCACCACATTGTCCTGGTTGACCTGAAACACCAAAGAGAGGGAGAGTTTTGTTGCATCATCCTTAAACATACATTCAATATAATTTTCAATGGACATATCAGCTCGGGGAAAAAAAATGAGAGACGGCTTTGTACGTTTTAAATCCTGGTTCTATTGCCATTGGCTACACTGCAAGGCAGGCTGTTTCGAGGCTCAAAGACAGCAGTACACAAGAACAAGGTAAAGAAGGAGACACTGGCAATAACCAAAATCTAGCCAGGTGGATTGCAGAAGCAACTTTCTAATGTCAGAAATGACTGTCAACTTATCCAGCAGTGCCTCATGAATTGGAGGGTGACCTCAAGTGACCTTTAGAAAGAATGGGACAAGTGGTATGAAGTGCATTGCTAGTACAACTTTTAACAGGCTAATAGAAGCAGGGCTGAAGTCTCATAAAACAAGGAAGAAGCCCTTCATCAATGAGAAGCAGGGAGTTTGCAAAAAACATGCATATTTTACACAGGTGCATACTCATACATTTTGAAATGAGTGAAACGAAACATTTTTGTTGTGGTCTCTTAATTTTTTCCAGAGGTGTATGTTGTGTCTATTTAGTAACTACTAGGGCTGAACTACTCATGTACTTAATTCGAAATCACGATTTGAAACAACATGATTAGTAAATCGTATAGGCTGCAATTTTGCATATTCATTATACAGCATGTCTAACCCAAAGTATAAAACTGTCCCGAGAAGAGTTTTACATTCTCCCTGTGTGACATTCTCACCAATCAGAAATGCCATGATCCTGGTGTGGCAGTCATGCTCACCAAACAGAAGTGGCCCAAGGCAACTACGTATATATGCCCACAAACAGCAAACATGTGAAACCTGAGGAAAACGTTACATTCCTGGCACAAAAAAAAAAGATTCCACTCCTGAGCTATAAGTGAATTACCTACCTATTTTATGGTAAGAAATTGTTTACAGAAAAGTCTTATTATTTATGGAGTGATTATGATGGCAGAATTCCGAGCAGAGTTTTTTTTTTCACAGATTTTCAACTTCACATTTCCACATATTTTAGAAGCCGTGTTACAACCACGAATCAGCATTACAAGTGCATAAACTGGGAACAAAACCCTGTATTTAGATTTCTTCCCGTCCTGATGGCATGTGAATGGAGCAGCATTTTGATTTGTCAGGTGAATTCAGCCAATAATACCCCCACAACAAAAGTCAAATGATTTTTGACTGGCTGTGGTAGTCTGAGGCGCACAGATCCCACCCACTCGCTGAGCCATGTCTGGCAGTTCAGGATTTAAAAACTTTGGGTGCATGGCAAAGCTGCCAGGAATGCCGACATTCTGAACGCATGTATATTGAGTTCATTGACTTGTAATCCCGATTCGTCATTGTAATGTGGCTTCTGGAAATATGTGCAAATGTGAAGCTGCAAATCTGAGTTTTAAAACACAACTGTGCAAAACTTTTTTATAAAAAAACTTTGCTGCATAGGTGTACAAAACTAAATTATAAGTATGGAAATTTATTTAGATTTGCATTATAATATAGACCATTTAATATTTTGATAGTACAGTCGTGGCCAAAAGTTTACATACAACGGAGCATAATATGCTCAACTTCCAGTTCGATATAATTTCCTGTATAATATTCAACATTCAGTGCATTCCTACAATAATTCCAACCAATCTTCTTTATTTCCATGAATGATTACAGAAACTATTTCACTTTCAATGGTTTTATTTACAATGCAAATATTGAAGTTACAAAATTAGTAGGTCTAAACTAAAGTTTACATACACCCCAACCACATATTGTCTAATACTTTGTAGCATTGCCATTAGGTTTTAGAACTGCAGTCAGTGTAGCAGGATAACTATTAGTTAGCTTCTTACAATACTCAGACAGGATTCTTACCCATTCCTCTTAACATAAGTTGTACAGTTCATTCAAATTGGTGGGTTTCCTTTTGTGGACTTTTAAGGTCATTCCACAAATGAATCCATAAATTCTCTACAGGATTTAAAACCAGGCTTTGAGCTGGCCATTCCAAAGCATCAATTTTGGTCTGCTGAAGCCATCCTGTGACCAACTTGGATATCTGCTTTGGGTCGCTGTCTTTTTGAAAGGTCCAATGACCCAAGTGCCCAACTTTCGAGCAGACTGCTTCAGGTTCCCCTGAAGTATGTCCAGGTAATCCTTCATGGTACCATCTATCTTACACAGTGCTCCTGGACCACTAGCAGCGAAACAGCTCGATAGCATGATGCTGCCACCATTATGCTTCACAGTGGGCACTATGCTCTTTGGGTTGAGGGCTTCTCCTTTTTTGTCGCCAAACATACTGTTGGTCATTAGAGCCAAAAAGTTCCACGTTCGTTTCATCAGATCAGAGAACACATGCCCAGAAGCATTTATCTTTATTCTTGTGCTTTCTTGCATATTCCAGCCTCCCCTTAAGGTGGCGTTCTTGAAGAAGGGGCTTTCTTTGTGCTCTGCAGCCCCTTAACCCATTATGATGTAGGACCCTCTGGACTGTGGTCAGTGAGACACTGATTCCTGAATCCTTCAATTGTATTATTGCTGTTCTTAGGTCTTCAGAGTGTTTTCTCATGTTGGATCAAGTAAAAATGAGCCATTAGCAGGTAACTCTGGCCCTTTATACAGCCCTGGTTGCACCACCTGAACTATTGCAAGTTAATTGCAATCAGGAACCAATAGGACACACAAGAAAACCATCTGGGGATAATCCACGCTGTAGCAAACACAAAACAGTGCCAGATCACCCTGGTGTATGTAAACTTTTGATCTACTAATTTTGGAGCTTTGTTAACTGAACTGTGAATAAAACCATTGAAAATGAAACAGCTGTTGAAATCAGTCATGGAAATAGAAGAAGTTGGTTGGCATTATTATAGGAATGCATTGAATGTTGGATATTAAACAGTAAATGCTACATAAAGGGAAGCTGAAGGTATTTCACTCCGGTGTACCTAAACTTTAGGGCATGACTTTATTTTATGTGATAATGCTGCATCACATTGAATACTGAGCTGAAGCTTGACTTTTAAAAACTGATATCGCAATCACAATATCCGTCATAAACATCGAGATTAGATATTTTCCCTAAATCATTCAGACCTAGTAACTAGTCACGCGTGTTGGTAAAACCTACTCAAGGATGCAGTATGCTTGATATATGCCATTGTTTTTGGGTTTCATGAGGGATACAGTTTGCCAAGTCAGTCCAGTCAGAGCACTTTGAGTGCAAGTGACAGCTGACAGTTTAGTTACAGTGCTGAGCAACTGTTAATATGCTGGAGGTCATTTTTCTGTGCTCAAAAAGCAGGTCAGGCAATGTTTACAGATTGTAAAACTGTACATCTGTTATTTTCCCAATTACATTGGTAGATTTTACCAACAAGAGGGGATAGATGATTTTGATGATCATTTTCAAATTTGGTAACATACTCTGGAAATAATCTCATGAACCCCCAATGGTGTTAAGATAATGACATAAACACATTTTTTTTTGTGACACTTATTAAACAGAGTACACGTTACACTCTTAGAACATGAATGTATTACTGCTTTTTATTCTCTAACCATCCTGAAGCATTCTCACTACAGCTTGCAAGCAGCAGCTAAACAGTAAGAAATCATGCTGTCAAACAAGAAAATTCCCAGTTATGTTACCATTATTATACTGATATTGATGAAGCTGGTGCTGAGCATAACTGCAAAATGCAAGCCAACCAATTCCATCATAACATAGTCAACATCTTACAACTTACAGTACACAATGATATTTAAAATCAAATGCAGAAAGTTAGGGTACTTGTGGAAAATAATGGCATACCCTGCATGCATTACAGCATGATATGACGTGTCTGGACATGCATGCAGAGCATGTAAAAGCGGGGGCCATGTGGGGGTCCCTTATCTGTATCTGGCAGCACACTGAGCTGAGTGACACCATTAAGGTAATACAGGGGACCTCCGAGGCCCAATGCTCAGTGAGAGGTCAGCTACATTAGTTAGGCTCACTTCAATGTAGCCATAAGAGAAGAGCCAGCTGCCAAAAGAATGCATCGCATCAATGGTGGCCAAAAGCCGCAGCCTAAAGTCTGTGCTGGGTGCAGTGAAGAAAGGGAGCGGCCTTTTCCAGCAGCTTGTGGGCTCACATCCTACTGGCTGAGGGACCAACTCCAGTGGAAAATGACTACTGGCCAGCTGTGTGAGAACTGGATTTCCAATTTATCATTATACCTCTTGGACTGCTGTAACTAACATAATCATGCACTAACATAATCAGCTGTACATTACAGATTGAAGCACATTAACTTGGTCTGTCAGGCATTAAATGTTCCAAACTATTTTTTTTACCTGGTTCATTAACCTACAGTTACTGCGCATACAGTGTTGGCTGTACCTATCTCACCAAGTTATATTTTTGTCTGATGTGCTTGTGTGCGGCCGTTACATTAAAGGTCTGGTGATGGAGCCGACCATACAAAAGACATATATTCCATGACATCATCCCTGTTTGGACAGGTGATTTCATAATTGTATCGTCCTCAATATCCTGTAGCCACAGCTACAAAGGAGCATATTGATAAAAAAAGAGACAATTTTGGTAGTTATAAAGAGGTTTCTAGAGAACCTCAGCAATGGGTCTGCAATGTTTATGAGATAAAGGGTAGATAAAGGTAACCGTGCAAAAAGAGCCATGTCTATTTCAAACACTGTCAATAATCCCATTTTAGAAAAGAACAAAACACAATAGAACTATTTCAAATCAGGAGGTCATCAAAGGGAAATTCTATAAATATCCCCAGTATTTGAGATGCTGTACTCTAAAAAAAGACATGTAACTAACCATAAAGCAGAATTTTTAGTTTAGGAAGCCCCACACACACATACACACACACACACACACGCACGCTAGATATCTATATCTCTGTGGGGACTATCCTCTCACTTCTTTGGGCATTACCTTAATCTCAGCTATAACAACCTTAACCCCTACCCAGCTCAAACCTTGACCATAAGTAGCCAAACTAAATTCAAGACTTTTGACATTTTTAGTTTTTTCATTGTAGTCACAGATGTTTATAAAATTGAGTTTCCACTTGTGGGTACCAAAAAATGGCCCTACCAACGTGAAAATAACAGGTTTTTAGCACATTGTGCAATCACTTAGTCGCCACAACATAATATATACATACAGTAACACACACACACAGACACAAACACGCACACGCACGCACAGTTATGAAATTACCTAAAAGGATAAAAGGACAAGGTCTAAGATACCAGAGAGGGAACATGCTGGATGGACAAAAGGCTCTTGTAGGCCTGTCATTAAGAGTAAGGTTACGTGAATAAGGCCAGAACTCAGATGTCATCAGCCATACAACAATGTAGGAAACCCTGTTGGTTAGTGCAGCACTTCAGTTGTGTATGCGCATGCTCAGCCATTGTTTAACATAATTCTCGCTTATTAGACATGAATCGAATTCAGAGAGGATAACAGGGCAGAGGCAAGACCTACTTCTTCAACGGGCACCTTGTGGGACCCCTGCATGCTACTGCAATTTGCCTTGATTAATACATTTCCCTGCACCATAATGCCATGCAAGCAGGTGGGCTCTCATGGACAGCCTGGGGCTCACATTCATGTGATGGAGAGACTTTCAGATGGCAAACTCCCATGTTTAGAAGCCCTGCAAACTGTGACACCGGCTGCCTGAGTCACTCGCTGGGCTAAACGTCAGGCATATAAATATACATTTTGGCAACACAACATCGTATAAACAGGACTTAGTCTTGGATAAACTGTTTTATTTTATCGACAGAGCATTTCTGCATCACTCTCGTGTTTATGGGAACTTTCTTGCCACTTTGTGCAAGGCCTGTTCCAGCAGGGACCTGCACTGTACAGATTGTCACTTCAGACTCTGGCCATCCAGACGCAGCACCCCAAGACAGAGCATAGCAGCTTTGAATCTGTGCGCTCTTGTCATATTGGGGAAGCGGGGCCCGAAAAACAATAAAACCCTATTAAAAACTTAGAAGTTAACAAGTCACATCAGACTGACAATAAACTTACAGAAAGCAGCCAAATAAAGCATTTAAATATAACTGCACAGCTCATGACTCATTTTCTTGCCATTTGATAACACCAATCTGCTTTGAAACAACTGCTAAGACAAAATTTAGATGAAAAACCACAGCATAGGGGGACGATACATCATCTTAGGCAGTGCTGACAGCCACACAAGGAGGGTGTCATGAAGAATGGATCAGCAGATCAAATGGTGCAGCAGGGCACAAGAAACAAAATCTGAAAAAACATACCTTTCAGAGGTATAAATGCTTTAAATACATCACATTTTTAAGATCTCCTTAACCTCCTGAAGTACAGTGGCCCCAAAAAATATCTGGACACATAAGCCATGCTTATAAATGTTAGAATTGAGCAGGTTGATATTGAGCAGCTTGTATATTGTCAAACAACAGACACACTATTCAAAACTGAGTGTCCAAATGCTTTTTGGGATCACTGTACATTTTATCTATGGAAAATAACAAAAATATTCATGTTTTTTGTTCGCACAACAATAAAATAAAATATAAGCGCTCCACAAAGATTACCCTGTTGTTCAACCCCTGACATAAATGCCAAATTTGAAAACCCATTTCTAATCTAATTAAATGTCCAAAATGGCTATTTCTGTCTGATCACTTCATAATGGCACACCTCAGGGTGCTCCATTGTGATTGGTTTAACTGACATATCAGCACCTTCCAAAAGTGCCAAGGGAAATTAGATGATGTGGCAATCACATTTCATGGTTCCGGTTGCTGTGTGGCTGACACATGGTCTAACAGCTGCTCCCATCAGAAATAAAATCTTTCTGATGACCTGTGATGTTCATAACTAAGCTAACTACACACTGCATTCTCCTGAAATAGCAACTGAGGGAAAAATCTGCTGGTTATATGAGATTTTGGTAATATCAGTCTCAAATAGTTTTAAGAGCCAGCAATGACGTTGCTTTGTCCAACAGGGCTGGCAGAGTCGGCCCAGCACAATCAAACAAGGTTCATTATGATGCATTTGTTCTAACAGCTGTAAAAATTGTGACACGTATATGTACTGTCTATGCATAAACATGTGCAAACACATAGGTTCTCGCTATAAACAGAAACATGCAAAACACACGCACACATACACACAGAAACTGTCATTCACAAATGCACACATATAATGCATGAAATATGGGATGATTCACAGTATGAATCATTTTAGAAGGATGACATCTGGTCTCTCCCTTGTTCTTGCCCGTATCAGGTGCATGGTGCTGTAATTCACCTGTGCCAGCTATTGGTGGCTCTGCATCAGGGATCGCAGTCTGCGATGGTATTACCAGACTGGCCTACAAGTGACTCTTGCAGAGTATGTTATGTGAAGCCTGCCTGGGTTGGATTAGGTCATACCACTCCACTGCACAACACTAGAACACTAGGAAGGCAACAGAAGCATGCACAAATTCACAAAGATCAGGGGTTATGTGCCCCAGTTTTATTTGCTGCACATCGCTATTCCATATTCTGATATTCTTTGTGTCTAGATAGTGTTGCTGCAAACACTGATGAGCTAAAAAATTATAACCACCCTCTGTGAACCGAATAATGTTCACTATCTAGTAGAGATCAACCAATTGCAATTTTCTTGGCTGATTCTGATATTTTTGCAAGTGTGACTGGCCGATAATGATTTTTGCCAATTCTGATTTTCTTCTATAACTATAACTGACAACATATATACAAACAAAAATCAGATTATCTTCAATGCAAAATTTTATTTTCATATTAAAAGAAATTGTTAAACTTCCCGAATTGTACTAAGTCACAGGATCTTCTCTCACTTAAATGTTTCAACAGAAAGTGCTCTATGACTGGAAAGAGGTACAAGTAAGTTGCTTTACACCCTACTTTATCTGACATTTTTTACTGTACCAAACAAAAGCAAGTGCAACAGATTTAAAAAACGAAACAAATGGCGACTGTAAGTGTGCATGTAGCTGTGAGACCATTGCGTGTGCTGCTATACGTATGACGTGTGCTGTTTGCATAAAACGGATACATGAGACTAATCGGCTGATCTCTGGTTCAGGCCGAGGATGCTAAAAATCAGCTGATTCCAGTCCTTGACCGATCAATTGGTGCATCTCTACCATTTAGTAAAAAAGGTCATCTGGTGGATTGGGACACCTGGTACTTGTAGACAACACGTTGAATGCAGAAGAATTGGGCAGCGATAAGGATCTAAGTGACTGTGTCAAGGGCCAAATCATCATGGCCAGATGAATGGGTTAGAGCATCTCCAAAATGGTAATGCCAGTCAGAGTGCCCATGCTGACCCCTTTCCACCATCGAAAGTGCCTACAATGAGCAGGAAAGGGTCGGTACTAAGTCTGGGAGCAAGGAAAGAAGGTTGCCTGGTCTGATGAATACCATTTTTTGTTGCATCACGTAGATGGCCGGGTAAGTGTTAATCTGTCGGACACGTCCAATCCACAGTTACGTAGCCCCATACAGTATGTAGCAAGGCTCAGTGGTCTGTGTGTTATAACACAATGCCCCCGTCATCTTCATCAGAATTATGTACCATTTGTGCCACAGTAGCCTGTCTGTCTGTTTGTACCACATGGAATAGCCTTCGTTCACATCTCTCATCAATGAGTCTTGGATCCCCAACACCCTGTCAAAGGTTTGTCATTTTTCCCTCTTTAGATCATTCTTACTGGATATTCACCATGGCTGACTACCTGCACCACACAAGCCTTGCCATCTCGGAGATGTTCTAATGCAGTCCTTGCCAGAATCACTCAGATCTTCATCTCTGCCCATTTATTCTGAATTCAGTAGGGCTGGGTTGATAGACGATGCCATCGTACATCGCCGATGGCCGATAGACATCACGATGCTGAGCCGGCATCGCGATCCTCTACCCCGCCCCCACCACAGCAGCAACCAGCTCGCGAAAAACACACACTTAAACATACTATACAGCCAAATGAAATGCATGCTTTCAATTTCCGCATCTTTACTTATTTTATTATTATTATTATGAGGAAATAATAACAAGGAAGTTGTTAGCAATCACAATACAAATTAAAGTGAACTCCAAACGAATTACATGAACTAGTTCGTTTACAATAATAAATGAGGCATACAAAAACAGCAGAAAAAAAATCAAAATAATTTTAATTAAATTAGATTAAGTAAACTACACCAAAACCTCAGATACTGTTGGTTGCTTCCTATGAGGTTCAGTTGTGCGTGATGACACTGGCAATGAGCTGTATTCCGCGGGATGGTGAACGCGCAAATGGTCATGTAAATTTGTCGTCTGCGTATCTTTTGCGTGGATAACTTGACCGCAAATCCTACACACCACTTCAGACGTATCTCGTGCCTGTCCTCTTTCATTCGGTCTAAAGCCAAAGTATTGCCAGATAGGTGAATTTGCACCTTTTTTACCAAGTTTGTCGACGCCATTATAACGACACAGATCACTCTGCCTATTCGTGCCAAAGTCCTGTGGAAAAAGTGATTGACAGGTGATAATTTGTATGTGGCTTATCTTTATTTATTTATGGTTTGGTTATGGGTAAAATAAAGACCATGCGGGTCAGGTAGTGGAAATGGTAGGCTACAATTAATTAATTTGTTATGAATTAATAAACCTTCCATTTTGTAAATTATACAAATACTGCTCAGGGTCATTCTGCTCTGAACTTGCCATAAAATGAAATCATTCTTGAAAGATCACTCAAGGTTGAAGTTAACAGGAAGGGGTTTTACAGTAACAATAAATGACTTCCTGTGCCACTCAAAAGCAAGCCTGTAGCAGTAAATGGAACCATGCAGTTACTCTATGCTGTAGCTACATCTAGAGTTTTTTTTATAGACAAAAGTACAAACAGTGTGGTGATTCAAATGATTCTTTTGATATCGATATATGGATGCTTGAAGTATGGCTGTAGAGAAAAAGTAGGCTAGGCTCAGACTTCTCTAGATTTAAGCGGGTAAAAACTGCAGTGTTCATACCCACAAGAGCTTGTGGATGTACAGGTATATAATTCAGTGAGTCATACATTCATACACAACAAAGATAATCATTGACTGAATTTTAAAGCAAATTTGAAATATCTAACAAACTTGCTAATTGGCTAGTGGAGTAATTGTATTTCTAGTTTTGGATATTTTAAAAACACCCTACACGCGGGTTGAAATATTCTTAGCATCCAAAATTTACAGTTACAGGTATACAGTTTACAGGTTTTCCACAAAGGAACTTTTAATAGCTCATGTAGTCACCAAATATAGCATTGTGTTCAGATCTCAGGGAGCACACTCAAATTTTATTACCCCTTCTCTCTACTGTCACTTTGGAAAAAATGTCAGATAAATGGGTCTATCTACAATTACATACCACACATTCTCAGATTTTCATCCACTTGTAACAGCTGGGATTCTGCAGAAAGCAGCCCCATTTCAACTCCAGCAACAGCATCAGCTTTTGGGACCTCAGGTGTGTCATCATCAGCCAAGCAACCAAATATGAATGTGTGGTGGCTGGATCCACTGCCTCCTTCAGCAGGCCTAGTCCTACTCATGCAGCTGCTACGTATTCAAATCAATAACTCCATGTTGCTGAATACAACCATTGAGAGAAAAAAAAACTGCTGAAGAACTGTTCCAAATGTTATACAGACTTTATTTTTCCCATTTCAATGCAGCAGTTGCCAAACATTGAAACCGTGCCTGCTCTGTTTCTGTGTACACCATTTTGGAGGCCCCGGGAAGGAATAGTGCAAGATAAATTCAAGCCCTAAAGCAGAATGGGCCAGAACACTCATGAACTTCTCACATGGCAAGCAGGGCACAGTTCCCACACAAATGAGATGCCTGACACAATGCTGCTCCAATCCTGGCATTGCTCTGTCATCGTGTGCTTTCTCTGTGTCCTGTCAGGTTCACCTGTGTACTTTGGGTAC
Source organism: Cyphomyrus plagiostoma (assembly GCA_019775915.2). Taxonomy (NCBI): domain Eukaryota; kingdom Metazoa; phylum Chordata; class Actinopteri; order Osteoglossiformes; family Mormyridae; genus Cyphomyrus; species Cyphomyrus plagiostoma. The sequence goes on along the minus strand of JABFEA020009329.1, from coordinate 7,654 downwards.
TTCATGTCATCCCAAGACATGCGGCTGGGTGAACTGAGTTTTCTAAGCTGCTCATAGTGTGTAACTATACATGTGTATATGGCCAGTGCTAGGCCACTGAAGGTGTTCTGCTTCTAGAAATAGTGCTGGATAATAGGTTGTACATAGATGGATGAATTACCATATATGCATTTGTGAGGTCCACCCTGACCAGATCAGCAAACACACAGCAGAACTGGGATTACCTCGCTGTCTGGTAGCAGACAAGGTCTGGCAAGTCCTGACCCACTGCAGCGCTGGCTTTAAAAGCGACGACTCAGGACTAAGCTTCTCTGCTAGCACCTGCTGAATGATTAGTACATATACATATAATACATATGGACAAAAGCTCTTAATCAGTAAATTCAGGTCACCTGAATCAGGTGTTTCATTCATACCCATTGCCACAGGTGTATAAAATCAAGCACCTAGCCATGCAGTCAGGTTTACAGACATTTGTGAAAGAATGGGTTACTCTGAAGAGCTCCATGAATTCAAGCATAGTACTGTGATAGGATGCCACCATTGCAATAAGTCAATTTGTGAAATTTCTTCCCTGCTAGATATTCCAAGATCAGCTGTAAGTGGTATTATTGCAAAGTAGAAGCTGCTAGGAACAACAGAAACTCGGCCACAAGGTGGCAGACCATGTAAAATAATAGAGAGGGGACACCGACTGCTGAGGTGCACAGTGCGTGAAAGTCGCCAATGGGCTGTTGAGTCAATAACTGCAGAGCTCCAAACTCCCTTTGGCAATAACCCCAGCACAAAAACTGTGTGCAAGGAGCTTCATGGAATGGGCTTCCAAAGCCTAGCAGCTGCATACAAGCCTCACATCGCCATTTGCAATGCCATGCATCAGATGGAGCGGCATAAAGCACGGCGTCACCTGACTTTTGAGCAGTGGAAACATGTTCTGTGGAGTGACAAATCGCGCTTCTCTGTCTGGCGGTCTGATGTATGAGTCTGGTTTTGGGAGATGCCAGGAGAATGGTACCTGCCTGACTGCATTGTGTCAAGTGTAAAGTTTTATGGAGGAGGGATAATGGTATGGGGTTGTTTTTCAGGAGCTGCGCTAGGTCCCTTAGCTCCAGTGAAGGGAACTCTTAATGCTTCAGCATACCAAGACATTTTGGACTATTCTATAATTCCAACTTCATGGGAACTGTTTGAAGAAGGCCCCTTTCTGTTTCATCAAGACTATGCTCCAGTACACAAAGCAAGGTTCATGAAGACATGGTTCGGTGAGTTTGGTTTGGAAGAACTTGACTCGCCCTGCAAAAAGTCCAGATCTCAACCCCATAAAACACTGCTGGGATGAACTAGAATGGAGACTGATAGCCAGGGCCTCATTCATCATCAGTGCCTGACCTCACAAATGACCTTCTGGAAGAATGGCTGAAAATCCCCAAAGACAAACTCCAAAATCTTGCGGAAAGCCTTCCCAGAAGAGTGGCAGCTGTTATAGCTGCAAAGGGGAAATCAACTCCATATTGATGCCTATGGATTAAGATTGGGATGTCATGAAAGGTTTAACGGCTAGGTATCCCAAGCCTTCTCTTTATAGTGTCAAGCTTATACTGCCATGGACCATGCAGATCATATGTCTGATGCCTGTGTATGCATGTTTGTCCAGTTTTTAAAACGAAACAGATACAAAACAGCAACATGTATTTATCTGTGAGTGCCTTGTCCTTTGAGAATGATCTCAGCACAATTTACCACTGCTTAAAACATGATCAAGCCCTTCTGCAAATGTGGATCCAATGCAGATCTGACACAGAAGGCCAGGGCTTGGAATCAGTAGGTTGAAGGCTGACTCGAGATGGTGTTTTCTTCGCACTCAGTGTGTATGCACAGTGAAAAGTGAAATCCCATTTTCAAACAATGGCCATCATCTGACTACCAGTCCTAGAGCTGCACAGTGCATTTGCCGAGGCGTGGGGACTTGAAAGATTCCAAAAATACACATGATAGTGTAATGTGCGCCTTTGAACCAGCCACAAAATGTTTAACTAGAGTTAATTCTAAGAATGCATGCCTGAAATGGCCAGTCTCCTGTGATCCTTAACCCCTGCACCTCAGGGGCCTCAGGGCTGAACATTGCTGGTGCAGCTAAGTTATTATGGCCACCGTCATGTGCATCACACACAATTCTCTATCAGAGCGAGGCTGCAAGCCCAGGGTTTTGTTCAGTTGCCAATCACCTGTGGGGGGCACACTCAAAAAGGCATGCAGGATGGCGTTACTTGACTTGGCCGGTGGGCACTGGAGGTGTCATAAAGAACACTACAGAAAGAGGGCGCCTCCTGTTATAAAGGAAAGCCGGATGCTGTAGTCACTCTCAGAGCAGGGCCTAACAGGAGCATGTTATAGATGAGGAGACAAGGGATCCACGCTGCATAAGCTGTCCCAAGGCTTTTGGGTGCTGGGGTGGGTGGGGCGCTTGCACTAACACAGGGCCATTATGTAATCCACTCCTCACATGAAGGTGCATCACCAGCCAGATTACACAACAACACTTAATAGGCAGTGAGAATGCCTGCAGGTGCCCAGAACCCAGACGACAGTGTATCTCTTTGTGTTACTATGTTACTGAAGATGGGCATAAACTCACAGAATTACATATTCATTACTTAAAAATAGTGCGTGACAACAAAAGTGGTGTTTGCATTTCTATGCATTTCTGTTGGCAGGCAGATTTCACTGTCAAAGTTTATTAAAACTAACCAGGACAATTCAAGTGACAGTAGCCTTCAGGTGTGTATCCTTGAAGACCAAGTCATTTGCTTTTGATTAAGATCGAAAAGGTGTATGGTTAATTAATAAATCAAATACATGAGCTCAACAATAAACACACTGAAACCAAACAAACCTGTACACTATGGTATCACAAGCAGTAGCAGCAGTCAGTCAAAAATATACTCACAAAAAAAAAACAAAATTTGACAGCGGAAAAACATTTAGTTCACCCTTAACATGCAAATGCATTCCAGTCTGAGACATCATGGCAACGAAGGTGTCATGGTGACAGAGTCCGGCTATGTGAGAGTGGAGGAGGTGAGGGAGCTTCCAGTGAGTATCCATCAGACAACGCGACAAGTGCAGTGCCACAGGAGCAGTGCAGTGTCAGAGGAGCAGTGCAACGCCACAGGAGCAGTGCAGTGTCAGAGGAGCAGTGCAGTGTCAGAGGAGCAGTGCAGTGCCACAGGAGCAGTGCAGTGTCAGAGGAGCAGTGCAGTG
>JABFEA020008974.1:0-21367 GCA_019775915.2 Cyphomyrus plagiostoma | reverse complement strand
CATGGCAGAAATGTAAAGCGCATTGAGACAATGTAATGTTGTGATAATGCGCTATATAAATAAAATTGCATTGCATTAAACTCATCGACTTCTGCCAAATTCCTTTCACACCGTTTTAACATTTAATCGCTAGACTGGATATGTATTGCACATATCCATAATTTAATTCTTCCTAGTCAAAAAGACCATTTCAGATAAGTTTTTCTGAAATTAAAAGCCCAATAAACAGGAATGGCAAAAGTGACGCAATGTTTCCTACTGGAAGAATGTCATTGTGGATATCTGAAGTGCTCTTTTTGCAATACATATGCATATACATATAACAATACATATCCAGTCTAGTGTTAAAACCACCACTTATACTTTGTAAAGACTTGGATATCTTAAATGGAATTCTGACTAGGAGAAATAAAGTTTTAGATATCTCGAAATACATTCTTCCTAGTAGAAAATGAGATTGTGGATATTTAATTGCCATTCTGACTTCTAAGAATACAATTTTGACTAGGAGGAAAGCTATTGTGAATATCTAAAATGTAATTACGGATAGGGGTGTGACTTGATTAAATGTTAAAACGTCTCGCCGTAAACACCTGCATTTTTTCCCCACCAGCTCTAAATAGCCCCGTAACACTTATTTATATTACAGGAAACACTTCTCGAAAACTTGGTATCAGTCATCGACAAAAACACACAAGAATTTGTCTTGCAGCAAACGCACAGCACATTGTTCTAATGAAACTGGCAAACCATTTTTTTGCCCAGCGGTAAAGGTCACCCTATTTTGAAAGTTAAAAATATAAATAGAGGTCTCAACGCATTTCAAACTTAGAAGGTGCACAAGTCAAGTCAAGTTATGAAAGAATGAATTCAACGCATGAAATGTCAGGCTATTTCATGAAGAATTTATTTTAAGAAATAATGGCAGACGTGTTGTTAACATCCCCTCGAGCAAATTCATGCTTAATTTGCTTTCGTTCCTCAATTTGCTTGACTGTGGCGCGTCAAGTAGCTTAATCATGTTCTGGACGTTGAACCAATTTTAATGTAATGCAATGGATGAATAATCCTGATATTGTGATTGGTGTAGAGTTACGACGCATGTCAGCATTTAAAAGCAGTATAATCAAGCCTGTCATTTTCTGGAAAAAAAAAAATAACTGGGTAAGAAAGATTCTCCTCCCCCATGAACAACGATTACAGAACAAAACAATGAAATGGGAACTATTTTGTGGTCTTATGCAATTAAGCTCACGTTCTAATAAGTAAAAATAAATGCTCAACGTCTTTGAAAACTGACAAAATACATCCCAGGTGTCACGCTTTGTGTAGAGATGCGCTTCATGTTTTACAGCGAAATCGCACTGCTGTTTTGTCTTGTTCAGTAATATTTCTCTAGTTCCCCCCCCATTTATAACATTTCACGTAACATAGTAGCGTTATAGTATAGTAGCGTTATATTAAAGATTAAATACACAGGATACATTTAAAGGTTTCATATCAACACCTCATTTTTAATCCATCAATTTGCTGATACAGAAGTGGGAACGCAGAAACTTGTACCTTTATCCCATTCTAGTAACCTTAAGCGCCACTTCATATTTCTTCATATTAGTCACTTCGAAAACTGTTTTCAGTCGGGAGTGGGAGGAGTTTACACTTCCAGATTCAGGACGTTCGGCAAACGCCTCAAAACTTTCCTCTCAAATTAACCAAAGTTTTCAAATAAAATACTTACTTCTTTAAAAGAGACTCTTCCGCGCAGTTTACTGCACCCCAAACAATCTTCTTGGGAAACACTCTCACCTGTACCAGGTAAGGCTCTGCAGCTGACCACTTCAAACACCTGTCGAACCTGTTGCTTAGGTCGTTGTTGCGGCCGACCCACCCACCCCAGTTGATTTATATGCACAAACACGCAATTGAATTACATTTTCATTAAATGGGGGACAGGTTTGAAATATAAAACTAATTGTATTACTAGTCAACGTTCTTTATTTTTTAAAAGAAAGCGAGAATAACTTTAATTATTTGAGGGATTTATAAACAGGCATAAATTTGGGAGTCAAAATTGAGTGACGCTTTCGCACCGTGATGGACCCTCTTGTGCCTGTTATCATGGCTGCGAGGCTTAATAAAGAAATCCGAAGCGGTTTGTGTCTTTGGTGGTTTTTATGTTTTATTTGCTCGCCTGTAGGTATGTGTTTTCATATACGATCAGTAGTACGCTAGCTGTTTTAAAACAATAATAAATTGGAGCATGGACTTGAATCAAAGGATGTTATGGAAGGGATAGTAAATAATGCCGGATATCGGGCTAGCTAGTTTATGAATGAAAAGCAATAAAACAGTGCCAGCGCATAGCTTATAGTTATAGTTCGAAATCGCTAATTGTTTTCTAATAATAATGCTAAGGACACTATGCATTTAGTATAGTAATCTGTTTGCACTAATCAGACAAGAATGAAGTGTTATGGTGGTTAATTGCTGAAGAACTTGGCATTATTTTCTGTGTGAAACATAATTTGTTTAAATTGTCTAATAAAAGGTTGGGGTAGGGGTGAGCTGAAGCCTATCTCAGACGCAGACACTATGGGGCACGAGGCAGAGTAACACCCCTAATGGAATGCAAGTGCGTTATATGGTACATGCAGAATATGGGTAATTGACTGAGCCTAATTGTCTGTTTTTTGAATGTGGGAGTAAATTTAATGCAATATAGAAAGTGCATTCTCAGCAGGGGCAACCGTACTTCCGAATGCACCACGAAGATACCCACTAATTATTTGCTAAGAGTGGAGACGTATTCAACGTGAAGTGTGCAAACGCAACATCTCTAAAATTTAAATTAGTAATGAAGTCTTTTTTTTTAGAGCAATGAACTAGTGCTGTTATCAGTTTAATGCCTATTTAATAATTCCGATGATAACTATTATTGTATTGCGTAATAGATAATAAATTTGTCTGATTTTTCCTCATGATTTTCAAAATATATTGCATGCTCAATATGTCTATTTATCCTAAGTTAATACAGAGATCACTGGATGTTTAATAGAAAGCTATATGTCAGACAATTAAAGCGTAAGGTTAAGTGATAAACATTTATAGAGTTGCTGAATGAATAGGCCTAATCTTAACGGAGATTTGCAATAACCAGCAACAGCTATTATATTAGACAGGTGATATTAATATCCAGCTTTTGACAAATTCCATATACGTCTGTAGTGAGGTACCTAGCTGAAGTTATCACATTTTTGTTTATGCATTTTGGGTAAATTTTAAATGCAGTGATTTGGTTCCACTTATTCTGACTTGTCATGAGTCTTTTCATCAAGGACACACTCATTACTCCATGGCATGACAGGTTGTTACACCTGACCCACACCTTTTAAAATGTGCGCAATTTTGCCTAATAAGATAAGATAATAAATACTTAAAGACATTTAAGGCTTGATGCTTCAACTCTCCATTCTCTGAGTTAAAGGAATCAAACTATACTCATGGGAGGAAGAAGCTCATTAGTTGAAGGTGTTTAGACTGATTAAAGCTTATTTTAAGGAGAACGATGTCTGTGCCCTTGAATACATCATTCAAAATTGGAACCATTTTTTCCTAATCATGACTAATGCTTATAATTGCAACAGATTACTGTTTTATAGAAGAATGTTATATGAAATTGTCTTTGTGTTAGATTTATGGTATTAAGTTTTTTATACATATTTTAAAATTTTCTTGATAACTATATATTGCCCAAATTGCATACAGGGAGGCAAGCAGTAAAATATTAATATGCTTTAAAATATAAATGAGTTCTTATTAAGTTTATACTGTTGTTGAGCTGGTTTATGTAAGTATGAATATAGCATAGGTTATTTTACAGTTATTGTACAGTTGTACATTTCCCTTTGTTCCCCTGTAAAAGGCTGGCATGCTTGACCTCATGTTCTGTGCTTCTTGGGATTACCTCTAGACTCACCAGGACCCTGTACCGAATAAGCAGTATTGAGAAACGGACGGAATTTATTTAGCATGGAATTACTTGCATAACCGTATTAATGATTAGGTGCTTTCTCATTTCTAATCTGATGTCCCTTTTCGTTTTTTTTTAAACAACAAATCCAAGCACCTGAAAAACGCAGACTTTTAAAAGGTCTTTTAAAATTGCCAACGTGGCCAGACGGTGTAATAAATGCTGCTCCCGAACGCGCCCGATTCGCGTAAGAGACGATGAGCGCACAGAGACAACAAGCGCGCATAGACGATAAGCGCGGAGCACTTTTCTGGTTTTATTTCTGTAAACAAAATGAAGCTGCGGTGGCTTCTTTACAAACCGTGTAAGAACCTCATTGTTTGAGGCTTACAGCCAATATAGGCCAATAATAAAGGGAAAAAAGAGAACTGTCACACTGGCTTCTCATGTGCCCCGATAGGCGACTCAGAAGGAAGCTGCCCAGGTGTAGCGCAAACGTCCGTGAGTCACTGAACATAAATTACAAGACAAAGCAGCAGCTGCCGTGCCTGGTCCTTTCGTGACAGCCCACAAGCCACAGCTTACAGAATGCAGTAGCAACACCTCCCTCTTGACTCAGACCTGAAAGCCGAGGAACGGTGCACTTGCTGCTCCCCGTCTGGCTTTTACATAACAAGGCCCTGCTGTCAATCATTCACACCCAAATATGCCAGAAATGCAGTTTAGTCCGTCCTAACTCTCAGAGAGGCAATACTACTTTTTTTTTCCGGGCCAGCTGGGTCACTTGTCCACAGGCCCTGAGTCAAGGGGAGCCCAAAAGGTCCTTTTAACTTTTAAATAATCTACTGGTATTGTTAGTCAAAAAATACATATTTGCAAAAACTTTATATAGTGTATCTGAATCAAATAAAAGCTTGTTATTTATTATCTTCCTAATTATTTTTTGACACCGTGGTCGAAAATGATTTTACTTTCCCTCCCTATAATGCAAAACAATGGTTTGGTCTGTCACGCCATGGTAACGTCAAAATTTAACATTTAGCTGGCCCCTCCCCCCCAGGTCAACTGTCAAGATGGCAAGTTGTCAGAAGTCAGGTGTTCACAATGGAGAGAAAAAAGAAAATGATAGCAGAGGTGCAAGGGACTTTATGGCCAGGTATTTCCAATGTGAATCTGACACAGAGATAAAAGTAGACAACTTCAAGGCATTAAAGTTGGGAATGATAGTATGTCTGAAATATGATTGAGTTTTGGTGGTGGGGCTTCCCCTTTAGCCTGTGTTTTGATTCAATAGTGTTTGCTCTGTTAGTGAGCAAATGGAACGTGCGTTGTGTGTGCATTACAGCCGACGAGTAATCTGCACCCAGTCGCGAAATGGGTGTTTGTGTGTGTATGTGTGTGTGTGGGAGAGAGAGAGCGGTCAAGGTATACATTATTGTGGGATCACATGTCCCCACAATGTGATAAAAACCTGTTATTTTGATGTTGTATGTGCCATTTTTTTGGTCCCCACAAGGGGAAATTCAATTTTATAAAGGTCTGTGAATGCAGTCAAATTTCCATCCATCCATCCATTTTCTAAACCGCTTACCCTATTGGGTCGCGGGGGGTCCGGAGCCTATCCCGGAAGCAACGGGCACGAGGCAGGGAACAACCCAGGATGGGGGGCCAGCCCATCGCAGGGCACTGCAGTCAAATTTGTTTTTAAAAAGTTGTATTATGTTTGGTTACTTACGGTTAAGATTAGAGCTGGGTAGAGGTTAAGGTCATTGTTGGCATTAGAGTTTTGCCCATTAGAGTTTTGCCCCTAGGAATGAATGGACGTCTCCACAAAGATCCCATTCTAAATCCATAAGCATCAGTATAACGTTGGTTCCCCCCTTTGTAGCTCTTAGAGCTGCCATTTATTGTTGCACTAAGGACATGTATATAAAAAAATCAGCAAGGGCTACTTTGCATAGTAATCCTCCTACCTGCTTCTGCCTCCCGGTCAATGAGCATGACCTTCAACCCCAACTGCTCCTGGGACACTGGCTGACCCAATGTCTCTTTGAATAAAAGCATTCAGCCAATAAACGAATAAACAGCAGATGTAAGACTTTGCTAAATGAGAGAGAACAAAACAACAACAATGAAATGTGTGTTTTCAATTCAGTTTATTTTTTGAGGCACCTTATTAAGTCAGGCCAAAGTGCGTAGCACAAACAACAATGGCACAGTCTGGCAGATGTATGTAACCTTTTTTTCTTTTATTAAAATGTTTTAGTTCTTTTCACAGTTTTAGGCACCCAGTCTTATAATTTGCTGACAGTAATCACTCTTTTTCTGTCTTGCCGTACACCATAGGTACCACTTTCCTTAAAAAGCACAATGGGCCTAGTTATATAATGACATTTATCAGATTTCACAATGTAACGTTGTTTCCTTTTATTTAGCTGGGCTGAAGTTAGCGACAGCGATAAATAGATCCATTTAAGTGGCAAATTGGTTAACGTTATGAAAAACGGTTTGTCCCGAAGCATGAAAGAAATCCCACAGGAGAAAGGAGGCAAACAGTCGAGTTGGTGGAAAATGCTCATCGCTAATATTCAACAGGACTCAAAGTTCAGAATTTATTAAATAATCCGCATAATATACTTTAAAAACAAAAAAGAAGGTTCAACTTGGAGATGAACTTCTATTTGATTTTATTTGTAGCGGCTGAATTTGTATGTTGATGCTATTCCTAAATATGCAAGGTTTCAATCCATCTAGTTACTTAAAAAAAAAAAAATCACTTAGGCTTCTGTATTAGGTTGTTTGTGGTTTAAACAGAACTATAGACTATTTCTACTTATGACCACTGTCACAAATAAGATATGAAAGCTAATATTGAAATATGAGGACCTTTCATTGGCTTCAAAATGTAGTAATGCAGACACAATGGTGACATTCTGATTAGTCTTTGATTTCATCCTGGAAGGAACATTTCTTTCTAATGGATAATTTCCTGGACTAAAAAGGAGTGTCATTTTCTAATGAATCACTAGCAAAGTTTAAACATGGTAGTTCTTTGCTCAAACAATTATTCTAATAACTAATTTTTATATGGCTATAAATTAGCAAGACCTGACAAAGTGTATTCTTATAAAAAAAAAAAAAGCGCATCGAACTTAAGGAGTTGTCATCACCATATCATGGGTCAGAACTGGACAGATCTCCATTTTTCAGCTCTTTGGAAAAGAGATTTTTCTGCTCTTTTTTTTCTCCTGAGATTAAACAAGCTGGTGCAATAATTTGCTTTGAAAGGAACCGCAGAATTGAATTAGCTGAATGTGCCCTGACGTTTTTTGAACTCATTAAAAGCAATTTATGTGTCTTAGTACTCTACAAGATGTGTAAGAAAAGAACTGCGTTTTACACGGATTATCGTCTTTGATCCACTTTATAACCCTGTAAACCCTTTAGATGGGGTGTGTGTGACTCAGACATGGGTGGGGGTTTAAAGTTTTAAGGAGGGATAAGCTCTTTGCTACTTTTAAAACTTCTTCCTGCCACAGCAGTTATTGGTGTGTTTTTATTTATTCCCACTAAGAAATGTTTGTATATTGCAAAACTACTTGCTTTACAGAATGTTTATGAATCCTGTATTGGTTCCACATTTTATGTATTATCATTCTCTGTGCTTCAAATCTCAGAAAGGAAGACTGTGATATTCAATGTGTGAAGAAAGTGACTGGGACTTGCTTGAAATTCCTTCATAAATGACAGTAGCATTTGTGTTAACATTTATAGCATTGTGAGACAGGTTGCAAATGATGCAAACTGACACATTTTTCAGTTCTGTTATAAACACTCCTACCCACTTACGCCTGTTAGGAAGCACATTTATAATATTTTGAAAGAGTTCATATTTGACTGTCCTAAAATGGCAACAGCAGCCTTTTAACTGTTTCCTCTGCTTTGTTAATGTACAACACAAATTGCAGCATAATTTTTTTTCTGATCATATGTTCAAGCTGATCCAGTCTTTAATCAGCTTATATAGTTCATTGAATGCTCCAAGTCACTTCAGAGGGAAGTTATTTCCTAGGTTGGAGACGTAGATGCAATATGCAATGGCAATAGTTTTGCACAGTCCTTTATAATTGACCTCTGTTTCAAACACATGTAAGATATACCTATCAGTCATAACGTTAAAACCACTGACAGGTGAAGTGAATAACACTGATTATCTCAATAACTCTGTAAATACCTCTATATATAACCTCTGTTATGTATTAGACAAGTGAACAGTCAGCTCACACCTTCATGTGTTGGAGGTAGGACAAATGGGCAAGCATAAGGATCTGAGTGACTTTGACAAGGGCCAAATTGTGATAGCTAGATAACCGGGTCAGAGTATCTTCAAAACGGCAGGTCTTCTGGGGTTTTCCCAGTATGCAGTGGTCAGTACCTACAGAGAGGGGTCCAAGGAAGGGCAACCGGTGAACCGGCGATGGGGTCATGGGCGCCCAAAGCTCAATGATGTACGTGAGGAACGAATGCTAGCCAGTCTGGTCTGATCCCACAGAAGAGCTACTGCAGCACAGATTGCTGAAAAATCGCTGTCTATGATAGAAAGGTGTCAGAACACACAGTTCATCACAGCTTATCACAGGGTTACAACCCCCTCCATCCCCACATTTACACACAGGGATTTGAGGAACTTCAAAAGGTATTGACTTGGCCTGAAAATTGCCCAGCATCTGTGGGATGTGCTGGATTAATAAATCCAATCCATGTCGGCCCCACCTTGCAACTTTCTGGACCTAAATTACCTACTGCTGAAGTCTTGGTGCCAGATGCCACAGGCACCAAAATATCTTCAGAGGTCTTATAGAGTCCATGCCTCAACATGTGCTGGGGGACCTACACAATATTAGACAGGTGATTTTAGTATTATGGCGGATCGGTGTATGTTATGTTTTAAGATGGCAACACAATATTCCTCTATCATTTCATCACATATTTCAGTATTGCACCCAACCCAGTAGATTATTAGATAGATCTGATTGTATGCCACTCAGAATTTAATGAGATCTAAACAGAGTAGGAAATGCATTGGTGTATTGGTCATACTGGTATAGTATCAGGTGTTAAATTAGAACATCAAGTACCTATTAATCATTTTATAAACAACTGGCTGGGAGCCAGTGGCCTGGGCATTGATAATAACAGTAAAATCTTCAATTTAGTTTGTTTAATTTATAATTAAAATAGTATGTCAAATAATGATTCACTCTGAAGTGTAAGAGCAGAATTCTAAAAGGGGCATGTGAATTTCAGTTTACCTGAAGATCATTTGGTAACACTTTACATTAACTGCAACTTCATAATTCCTTTATGATGCATTCATAAGCAGGATATAAGTATATCATAACATCATAATATGCCTTAACAGCTTTGATATACATTAACAAAAATGATAATAACAAACATTAAAATTGTATAAATGTATAATGTCTGCGATGGGCTGGCCCCCCTGTCCAGGGCTGTTCCCTGCCTCGTGCCCGTTGCTTCTGGGATAGGCTGCGGACCCCCCGCGACCCAGTAGGATAAGCGGGTTGGAAAATGGATGGATGGCTGGAAATGTATAATGTTTATTAATATATATTCAATCTGTTAGGATATAATGGGATGTTAAGGTGTACTTACATGCTGCTTATGAATGTTCTATGAATACATTATGAAGGTGCAATGAATGCTCTATGCATGCATAATGAATCTATTATGAAGGTGCAGTTAATGTAACGTGTTACCAATTTATCCCTTGTCCAGAAGCCTACACTACAATATTTTAGCTTGCAGACTGCCGGTGGGGTCCGCAGCGACGACCACACATGGCATTACAGTGCCCCCCTTTAACTTTTGGCCTCATCCCAAAGCGATAGTCAGATTAGCTGTTTGAACAGCGGGTCCTGGTTTCCCCTGGGAGACTCAGTGGGGGGTCCTCCACGCTCAGATCTATAAATGATGATATTACAGTGACAGGCCGCCCCCCTCCTCTGTTTTTATTAGTTATAGAGAGCAGCAGCCCTCTCTCACCTTTAACACGGCAGTTAACCTTAATCTGTCAGAGATGGAAATGAAGATGAGGGCAACTGTGTTATATTTTATACCCATACTGGTTACGACAATCACTATAATTCTTATAACTCAAACAAACACAAAAAACAGGCGTTTTTTTTTTTTTACACACATGGAAAAATCCTAGCGCTAACTATGACCTTTGACCCACAAAATGGAGCTCACATCATCAAAGGGCCTATTAATTAGATTTTGGAAATTTCCCGTGCAGCCGATTTATATTTTATAAAGCCTGAATCGTTTGAGCTTAATGGACTTTCTCACTGGACAAGGAGGGAATGACTTGCTTTTCTGTTATTTCTATGCAAAGACACTGAAAAAATTAAGCACATTTCATTCATCTCTTTTTTGATGCATTTTCTTCTGTATTCTGGCATGTCTTCTGCAGTAATGTATTTGGCCATCCTTTTCTAAATTATTGATAGTTACTTTCAGATATAGTGAAGATGACATTGTAATTTTCACTGGTGGGCCTGGCTATCTATGAAAGTGTTTTTCATCCTGCAAGAAGTTTTAAAACATCTGCCAATGATCTTAAACATCTGCCAATGAAGGAAGATATTGTGTAGTCATTATTTTTCTGGGAATAATACTGTTGGTTTGCAATATACATGTGGTATATGTATCAATAATACAGGAATATCAGAAAATCATTTGATGTTTGTATGGTTATATCAGTTCGCATAATGCTTTATGTTGAGGTATTGTACTTCACAATGACAAACTTATGATGGGCATTACTGATTTCAATGTGAAAAGAGCCTGAAAAAGATACCATATGCTACACGTTTTTCAAATCATATACTAATTAAATTAAGAAAAAATGGATTAACTAAATTTCTCATTCTCATGGCTTTTATAAATACAGTTCATTTAAATATTCCACGTCCAACTGATATTACAAACCAAGCACTTTTATTCATAGTTCATATATTTAATATTTACAGTATTTACATATTGCACACTAGCTGGAATGTTCATACATTTAATGTACAGAGACGGATGATAATAATTTGAATATAAATATATATATTATATGCCACATTCAACTGTGTTTCAGGAAATCGCTGATTTTCTTTCATAGAATGTAATCAGCACATAAATATTTGTCTCTGCTAAAGAAATATTGTCTAACAAAGACAAAAAGGCAAGAAAATTGTCATGCAATTTATAATTTAATCATGGGATCTGGTGTAACCCTCATTTAAGAATGAGCAACTGGAATAATTCAAAGGATTTTTCCACTCGCTTTGCTTAGCCAGTGCTGCTAAGGAGCCAGTAGCCCAAAAATAACCATGAAAGGCATGTCACATAAACATGATTGTAGTGTTTTTGTATAAAAATTAACACCTTTGTTTGGCTGCAGTACATTTAACATTTTCTCCTCTTCCAGGAAACATCTTCATTTCTACCATCAGATGTAACGGCGAGCAAAACTGCAGTTTTAAGTGCCTCCGGGTAGTGCTGACTGCTCATGAATCACTCCGTCCACGTAGTTCTTTCCATTGCAAAAATATATCTTTGTTGGTGAAGACGGATGAGAAATATGAATGTTTTGAAATCAGTTTTCCCTGTTGTTGTCCAAGGCACATTCTTGGTTCTGTGTCTGTGTGGTTGAAACTGAGGGAGATAAAACACAGTGTTAAATGCTACTCATGATTCCCTGCATTTCTTTGAACAAACTATATAAAAAAAAAACACTGCACTCCTTAGCAGGCTGACTAGTGGCAAAATACATAGATGGATGATATAATGTATACCTATATCAGTATATATAATCTTTATGACGAAACAGCATTATGCGTTAGTTGGCAGAAATATCATGATATTAGTAGAAATATCATGCAGCTTTTTTATTCATGATAGCGATAGGATTGAAATATGGAGTCTACTCCTGTACCCAAAGCACATAATGCGGGATATACCCTGGACCAGCAGTTCCCCATCAGACGCTGACATGTATAATGCAATAAGAATGGCCACATGACCTGGATAGCATTTTATCACAAAATGGGTGCAGCATTTCTGGAAGACGCCCAATATGGTCAGAGTTGGCGCTCGATATTTGCCAGTTATGTTATGTAGTTCTGTAACCCAGCCAAAATACATTTTTAACAGCATTACATTCTTTGATCTAACAGAAAGACACAAAGAAAGACAAATTAAGTGCTTTACTTCTCAGGGCATGAGTGTCTTTAGCATAGAGTACAAATTGGATTGTAATTTTGATATTTTAGTTATTTATACTATTATAGTCAAAATTCTTGAAAAACGCAAGGTCTGTCAGAATTTTCTGTCAATGATCTTAGTTATAATGTAACTTCTTTAAATGTACGGTATTATGTCATTTAAACAATTTGTTTATTTTTAGGTATTTGTAATACATTTTCAACCAAAGGCAAGGTGATGGAAGTGGAAGCTTAAAAGAAAATGTTTGGTAATAACCAAAAAGAGTTCCTTACTTGCCAGATTTAACCATCCATACATCTCTGACTTCCCGCTAGCCTCGTGAGGAGCCTTGCACATCTTTTGTAATCTGAAAAAGGACAGCGATCATTCGTATCTGAACTCGAAAAAGACACATTACATCACAAGGGATTATGCATAAATCGTTATCGAGTATAGCATTAACGTTGAAATAAACGACTTGGCGTAATATAAAACACAAATGTGAAAACCATAGTTTTGGATTCTACACCGCAGTGCCAATAAAAGACCGTTCTACAGAATCTTTTTAATCCCCAATCGACACGTGTTAAACAGATCACTGATTAGAGCAAGGCTTTACATTGTCACTGCAGCGTAATGTGTTGCAACACTTACATGCTGGTACTGTGCAGTCCCTGGTCGTATGATATAGCCTGTAAAAGTGTTTACTACACCTTGGACTAAAGTAGAGGGGGCCTAAGAGAGGAAAGACACAGTTTCAGTCGGTGCTGTTACGCATATACACACATGCACTCGTCACACGGGAACGTCTTACCGGTTAAGTGTTTTAAAAACTTTTCCTTCTGCCTTAGATCCCTAGGAAAGACCTCTGCGAGAAAACAGTTCAAAACACATTAGCATTCAGGGTCAATGAGATAGCTAAGAGGTTTATATTATAACGGCGTTTGTATACATAATACTCAAAATGCTTATTTTAATCCCCTCAAACGCATACATGTTACAGGGGCTTGAATTTGTTGTCCAACAATGGATTTACAATATTAAACTTCTAATTCAGTATTTATGTTATTTAAATCGATGGAACAGAGTGAAAAATAATGTTTTGCAATAACATTAAACATGCTGTTGTACCGCATGTTGTTTTAGGTAATGTTTACAGAGATAAATTTGAGCACCTACCAACACTGTGAGCATTATGATTCGTTTTGTAATCTTGTATATCCCTTGCATCGATTGAATGGTCGGGTCTTTTCGTGGAGTATTGTAACTTGGGGCTGTCCTCCGCCTGCCTCTCCTTCATTTGCGTTACTCTGTCCATTATCATCTGAAATAAACTCACGTCGTCCTTGGCGTCTATGCGACCAGTACTCTGCTTGCAGTATCCGCCAGTGAAGATCAACAGTACGAGTCCCATAAAGACAGGTGTACGCAGTGCACTCATCGCTACTGAAATTTGAGGAATCAGAGCCTCGTTGACCTACGTCCTTTCTTATAATCCTGCAACACAAAAATATTCTTAAAATCAGGAGTGTTCTTGGTATCAACCACCCCTTTTACAATCTATTCAGACATTTCCCATGTAAATATAAGGCATCTTTAAATGCACCAGACGTAACCACTATAGTGAATGCAAAAACGCACTTTTTACTAATACTCTTTCACTGGAGCGTAGCTGCTTGTTTCCATATCTACCCTAAGTTTTTCAGAGAAAGCCGAAAAATAGTTATATATTGTATTGCCTGTAAAAACAATTTAAAAGAAAATCACGTATCCTGTCATGTTAAACATGTTACAAAATCCTATAACGCAGAGCTATGACACTCATAAAGTCCAATAATTAACTTTAAAGTCAAGCCAAAGCGAAATACTTGTTCGCATCGCCCTTCAAGCATAACCGAGGCTGCGGAAACATAACATACTGCGAAAGTGTATGAATTACCTGTGTGTCTCTCCGTGGCAGCCTTGTTCGGAGCTCGTTCAGGGATTATAAGTGTTAAAGTGACTAAATCGGTCTGGTCGTGGGAGCCCGTCCTTATCCGCAGGTATTTCCAAGATAGCCGCACTGCACGACAGCACAAGGACCGACGGCTTCTTATATATCTTTATAGGATGCACTTGCTATCATCGGCTTGTTGAATCGATTCGAAAGTGGGTGGAAATTGATAAAAGTTCTCCGAAAAGTTTTTTTTTTCCCTTTTTTTCAGTAGGCGTCTTGATGAAGTTTGTCTCAGGTCTATTGGGTTAGCTTACTTCTTATTCTGTTGCAGACGTAAGTACCTGTCCCTTGTGGATTACCCCGGCATTTCTTTAATTAGAATGGTGATAAGAACGCTTGCTGAAAAATTCATTTTATTTTACCGATCATCAGTCCATTCCGTCCCGAACAGAAATATATTTTTTCTTTTCTTCGGTTTTTCGTCAGTTCGTTAAGATGGCAAAGATGCGTGTTTACCAGGAACTTTTTTGCCCCCTTAAACGGGAATCCGTATGTGTCACGAGCATTTACGAAAGCACGCGAGGTTAAATGGTCATTTATCTCTTAATTTTCCTGGAGAGGATGCTTCAATCGATTCATGTTTCACTTACATTTTCAGTGCAATGCCTGGAAATCCGAACAAGAAATATAATTATAAGCAATTATGGTAAGTACCGCATTTATCTGTTGCAGACGGGGGAAGAGAAAACCAGCTTCTTTGCAGGAGTAGGCCTATTCACAGCAGATTTCATTCTGTACAAACCGGACTGAGAAGAACATCAATAGGCTTCTTCTGCCAATATTGGTTTCGTTTAATTTGTACACCACTCCCTTTAAGAACAGAAAAAAAATCATGGTGTAATTGACTCCTCTTTTACTCCCTCCTACTCTTCTACCCTCAGTTCGTGGTAATGTACTCGAACAGTACTATGTAGCTTTTAGCACAATTTCCTTAGCTAATCATAATCAGATCTGGATTAAATATAGCCAATCATCTATTATTACACGTGTAGTTATTACATTACAAAGAATATCCAGGGACAACATTTTGGGCTCAACATCGCCGCTTAGCGATTTAAATTAAGAATTTATAGTCTCGTAATGGATTATAAATTTGTCTGATCGATCTTTTTAAAGAAATTGTATTAAAATGAATGATCATAAGACGTAATAACCCTCACTGGGTTTATATTATCCTTTGTATGCCTTTTCTTATTTTTATACTACATTATAAAAACATGTTTTCCTTTCATGTAAAATGCAAACTGGAGTAGCACTGGGATGTTGTATTTGTTGTTATTGTATTGAACTAAAATAATTAGCCTACGTGAAAATCATTTTCGTGACTGGTTGAAACTCGGTGCTGAAAGGATAGCGCACGCATCTGTGTTTCATATTAGAAGTTTGTCTAACAGATAACATGGCTGAAGTGGTATTTTGTTAAAAGCAATCTGTAAACTTTATTGAACGTTTCACGAAGTCAAAGATATTAGTTTAATACTCCTGAAAATGATGCAGTAACCGCAGAGTTCGTTGATGTAGTTTTAAATCACTAGCATGTTTGAACTCTCTCTGTACTCACTATCCCAAACCGAATATTTATGCAGGTTTAACAGTGCTAGTGATCTATGATTAGCATTTATTCCAAAACATTTTTTCCTTTTCTATGTCTTGATTTAAAAAGTGGACTACAGACTTGTGTAGTTAAGGGAAGAGAAACTAAATTATAATTTACTTAAATCTGTGAATTATAATTTCACATTACAGATCTTATTGCTGGGTGCTGGACTGACCTAGTCATATTAAAATATAGACCATAACTCCAAAACTGATACCACTGCAGCCATATACCAAAGTAAACAAAACAGCAAAAAGTATTTAACTAATGTAGTTAAATCCTATTAAGCAGTCAGTATTACGTCTTTTGCTACCAGAAACACGTTGTATTGTGCGCACTCTAACTATTACTGAAAAAGACGGAAATGTGTCCCAGAACCTAAATCTACAATTTAATTCGCAAATACATTGCCCCCTAGGGGCCAGTCGAGGTAAATGTGATAATTCTGCAGCACTTGCGCTGATTCCAGAACTCCTAAATAAACATTCCATACCTTTCCCTTCCTTACAGTAAATCAATAATTTCTACACCATGGATCACAGGTATACATGCTGTGCTTTGAAAAATATGGCACTGTGCAAAATGAAATGTTCACAGTTCATTTTGCAACACTATGAACAGGATATATCTACATGTATGCTCCAATAATGGGAAAGAGACTAACTAATCTAATATTTTATAAGTAGGACCATAATTTTTAAAAGGCCAGGATTTAGAGGAGGACTACATGGGCTTTTTCTGTCCCATCTGGAGTGTTCTCAATTCTTCCCTGAGTAGTATCCCTCTTGTGTTCTTATTCCTCTTTTCACACATTATACCTGCTCTACCATTTGAAGTTTCAGCTGCTTTCCCACCAAAGACTTACGTTCCTCCACCTTCTGTTTGGTCAAGGGAAATGACACACTGAACTAAAGAAAAGGCCTGATGTTTCACCTTTCATGTACTGCAAGTGAATTCTCTCTTGCTACACAGCTACCCTGAACAAGCTTGTGAAGCGTTACTCCATCCCAGGGCACCGTAGAGGCATGGGTACCCTGGTAGGGGGCCCTGCACCTGATAGGAGGCCTTGAATATGTAAAATGATATGGAAATTTTGGTGAAGTTGCCACCCATCCCGTATTGGCAAATATGAAGTAATTTGGCAATTTCATAGACACATTCTATCACATGACTTCCCCCCCCTCCCACTCCAGCCACAATGGTCATAAACGTTGCCTAAAAAAGTGTGTCCCTCAGACTCAGTACTTCCTTGTTATCCTTATTTCTTGTTGATTCTGCAACCACGTATCGAAACCATGACTTCTCAATTAATAAAATCCATATAAATGGACATGGGTAAGAATGCATCCTTTCATTAAATATTTATGAATTTTTGCTTTTATCACCATCCTGTCTAATTTAAGGCTGTAGAGTATTCCTTCCCGTGTTTCAGGCAATTCCCAACACTTTAGTCAGTTTAAATATTTAATAAGTTCGCATATATAAAGAATTTATAGGGCCAAGCATATTTTTAATTGAGGATGCATGACATAAATGAAATGACCTATCCCTGTTAGATATATTAAATAACAGGATATTTTAAGAGTACTTCTGTGGTCATTCGGATGCTACATTTCACATTTCTCATAAATCTATTCAAGGCAAGACTGAGATTAAGACTTGGACTGTTGGATTTATTACAGCCCCTTGGTAAATTTTGCAGACCAAGGGATCCTCAAGAAGAATTTTACTGGCCAAGGTATCCTTCGGCCCACCAGAAAAATGCCTGGTATGCCAGACAGCCAGTCCAGGCCTGAATCCATCTAAGCCTAGAATTCTAGTATTCTTCATTCCGTCTTCCAACCCTCTTTCATCTTCTTCGTGTTTAGGTCAGGCTTTGCCTCTCCTTTTCTCTCTGTGTCACTGCCATGTGCTGGCCCTCAGGCTTCGCCGTCATCCTCATCCCGAAGGCACTCACTCACGAGGCTACGTTGCTTCACTGCCATCCCAGCATTTTCCACTCTGCTCCAGGTGTGACTCACTCAGCAGTAGCCGCTGTCCATCAAAGCCTATGGATATTTCTAATTAATCTGCTTTATTATTCTGCTTTCATCTGGCCTAACTCTGCCTATCCTCTTTGCTGCTTTTGACGCCAGTTTTGCATTCACACCTTGGCTGAACCCTGTGGCTGTCAGTTTTTCTGACTCTTTTGCTCGCTGCTGGTACCGTCCCTCACATTTCCTCACAGGGGCTCAACAAACCCCAACTTTGATCGCTCAGGGAGATACCGAAACCTTCATGGGATTGTTTGTGTACTTCAATGGGAACGTATCCACTTCTTTGATTTAGAGAAAAAAAACAGCCAGTAACTTCTGCCCCAAACCATCTAAATACAAAATGTGTTTCGTATTTCTTATGTAAACAACATGTGTTTATTATTCTAAGTTGGATGACAGTTCTGGGAGCGTAGTTAATGTTACTGACTAATGCATTTAATCTTTGTTGCACAGATCAGCCACATGTATGAAAACCCATTAGCAAATTACCGACAAATTAGAAATTTCTTAGTTACTGAAACTAATGGTAACACTTTACTTTAAGTGCGCATCAATAATGCATTATAATGGTTGGTATAATAATTAATAAATCATTACAGCATCTTCTATTGACAGTCATATGGCACTATAGTGTTGATTGTAATACTTTATAAGCTCCAATGAAGTGCTCATTTATAATATACTATAGATACCTTCATAATGCATTATAATGGTAGGTATAAGAATTAAGGATCCTTTGAACTGCATTATAAAGGTATGTATTGGGCATTATAAATGAGAGCTTCATAAGACAGTCATAATGCAGAATAAACATAGCTATTATGTATTATGCCTTTATATAAATATTTATAGCTATGTTTAAATTGCATTGTGAATGCAACATAGTGTGATATGAATGTGTTCATAGATTCTTATAGATATTGCATTTGTAGAAAGTCTCACCAACCTAATTTTATTCCCATGAATTTTGCTGGGTTTTAATTGTTCAAAACAAGGTATTATGTGGGAGTGATAAGATAACAAAGGGTTAACTTTGACCTACTTTCTACAACAACATTATAATCCCTTTATAATAATCCCATAGTCCTTCACCGGCACTGATCCTATTTAGTAAATTTATTATTGACTGAATAAACTTATGTTAGCAGGTATATTTTGACAAAGAAGATACTGGCAGAGTAATTAAATACTAATCTTTTGTGCTTTTTACAATTCCTACCATACGAACAGGTGGAACTGATACATGGAAGATCCTTTCATTGACAGAGGATTCTGAGCAAGTGTGAGAATTATTCATGTTGTCATTTATGTTAGCAGCAATAATTGTGTTCTGAGAAATTTGTAATCATAGGTTTGCCTGTTATGGATTAAGGAATATTAAATGTAATAACCAAGTTCTCTGGTTGAATAGTACACTTGCTTGTGTTTAACACTTTTATTCATTAATTGTGTGTAAGTCCCAAAAGTGATTCCTATTCGTTAATAATTGTGGGTCGATTCATATTTATTTTATTTGCTTATATTTTCCCACAGAACTGAGGTATGTTTCATTTTTGTATTTTTCTTGCACATGAACTGTGCTGGGGTTGTAGCATGTCTATTCAGTGAGTGGTACAGCTGCCTCACACCTTGAGTACTTAGGGGTCTGAAACCTGTGGCACTATGTGTGTGGGGTTTGCACGCTCGCCAGATGGGTTTCCTGCAGCAGATCAGACATGCAGTTTTGTTGATAGAAGAGCAAATTTCCAAAATGCATTGCATCTACAAGAAACGTTTTTCATACCTGACCTTACTTCATTTTAATCACACGACAAGTGATGATTTGTGGTTTCCAATACTGACTAGTATTGCTTTTTTAATATAAACGCTGAAAACGCATTACATACAAAAAAAATCAATCGTATATCCTAACAACACGAAGCAACTGAAACGCAGGGAAGTCAAACGCCGGACAGTAGGGGACACGCACCGTGGGTAATTTACACAATTGTTAAAGACACGCGTGATTTGGACCGGGATCACATATCACTAGGCCAAGGCACCTACGACAATTCGGAACGCACAAGTACTTACAATAATAAATATATACAGAGGCTTTTTAAGCGGCCGCGAGCATGCCGGGATATGTAAATGACCTCATTTACTCGGAGCTATCTCGCCGGCGCTACACTGTGATAAGCAAACCTGTCAAAAACAACAAAAACTGGATTGAGTTTTGGAAATTTGCTCTTCGACAGGCATCTCTAAATCACCCGCAGTATGTTTATGTCCTGTGATAAAGTATATCCCAATCTTGTGTTATGTGACCCTGACCAGGATAATTAAGTGGTTAGAAAATAGTCATTCATTGCTCCATGATATTACACCGCGAATCTGTTAATTATAATGCGACTGATGTGCACCCAAGTCCAACGCAGCGCGAAATCGTATTTGTACTTACTTGATTTTAAGTCGGACAGAAAATCGCAACGCAATACAGTGTTAGCAAGAAACACTACTTGCACGCAAAGCATCAAGTGATCCTATCGTTCTTTTGACCCTGTTCATCTCAGCGAATTGGTGGAACCTAATTTCAAATCTAAACTTCAACTTGTTGTACAACCATGCATTGCAGAAGAGTGTGTGTGTGTGTATGTACATATATATATATATATATATATGCATATATATATGTATGTATATATATAGACCCTTTCCAAAAAATTTTACAGGGCATGAATGTTTTAAAGTGAGTGTCACACACAGCTCATCCACTAAACTCAAAGACCAGCACCAGTTTTCCCAGCTGTCATTAAATTGCTTCATTTGGTTCAAATGTCTCAGTTAAGTGCAATATGGGGAAGACTGCAGACTTGACAACTGGCCAGAAGAGCATCATTGGTACCCTCCATAGGATGGGTAAGCCACAAAGGTTCATAGCTAAGGAGGCTGGCTGTTCACAGAGTGCTGTGTCCAAGCGTATCAATGGAAAGTCTAGTGGAAGAGTAAAATGTGGCAGGAGAAGATGCACCAGCAGAAGACATGACCGTGGCCTTCAGCGGATTATCAAACAGAGAAGATTCAAGAATCTGGCAGAGATCCAGAAAGTCTGGAATGAGGCAGGCGTCACAGCTTCAAAAACCACCACATTCAGACGCATCCGGGAGATGGGCTATGACTGTCGGATTACTCGGGTCAAACCACTTCTGAGCCCGAGCCAACGTCGGAAGCGTCTCGACTGGGCCAAGGAGAAGAAGGGCTGGACTGTTGGCCAGTGGTCCAAGGTCCTCTTTTCAGGTAAAAGTAAAGTATGCTTTTCATTCGGGAATCAAGGTCCAAGGGTTTGGAGGAAGACGGGTGAGGAACAGAACCCAAGTTGCTTGAGGTCCAGTATGAAATATCCACAGTCAGTCATGATTTGGGGTACAATGTCCAGTGCAGGTGTTGGTAAACTCTGCTTTCTTAAATCCAAGGTCACCACAACAGTCTACCAGAATGTTTTAGAGGACTTC